>JANSTV010080381.1:0-38805 GCA_027564135.1 Lestremia cinerea | reverse complement strand
CCAAATCGCTCTATCATCTGGCCTCATACTCATTCCACGCAATGACCGCTCACCGCAATATGATTAATTCAAATCCCGAATAAAAAAATGGAAATGATACAGTTATTAGCATTTTAATGTTTTGATTACGGTGTGCGAGGCACCAAGTTTATCTATCAACAGCGAGCAGTCCACCAAAGTTGATAATTGTTATGCAAACAAAACATTATCCGAAAATCCAACAAAAACGAACAGCAAACGAGGTTTTTTCAGTCAAAAAACAATTAAATAATTAGCATTAGCATTTTGAAAATGGTGCGGTCGACAAAAAGGAACCGGCAAGCAGGCCAATTATGTCATTATGTCAGTCGGACGGTGAGTTGAATGCAGCCCATTGGTTTCCTTTTGGGCATTTGCTCGGAACAAAAACCGAGAAATTGATGACCTTGACGGCTTGTTAAATGGAAATGGGACTGAATTAACGGCGCCGAACATTCGAGGTTGTATGTTCAATGCGAGGTTTAATTACGAGTTGGAATTGAAATTCTTGTCCGATGTGTCATTCCGTTTCCATCTGAAATCGAATCTCTCACCAATTGATCATCGCAAACGCGTACTATTTGCCGAATAGCATCTTTTTGGATGAAATCCAAAATGAATTGAAAGTTGCTTGACTTGCAGGCGGAACCGGTAATTAACCAAATAGATCTTCATCAAATGTCCACTTATGAGATAAACGTCATCGTGGTATTTTTGAAACCGTTTTGTTTGGCCCGTTTGGATTTGATGACAATCGCGTTTGGCTTTTTGAAGCAAAAATAAACATTGATCGATCAACAGATGCAATCATGCAGAAAATGTTACTGATTCTTCTGCGAACGGCAACAGCCAAATTTGAAAACAAATGACTTTTGAAGTAAACTTAATGCGCAGAATCAGTCACTCGTCACAGTGGCATAGAAACCGACAGCAAAAACAATAACAAAAGAAAAAGATTGTCGGAATTTTGTAGTAATCAAATTGGATATGGAGCGATTCGAGTCGATCGTTTGGCAAGATCGTGAAGTCAAATTTGACATCCCGAATGTGTAAGTAGAGAGAAGTCCTTCCCATAGGGAATTCATTCATCTCGAGTGATTCACAGCCAGAAGAAACTCCGTGGAGGCGAGGAAATGCTTGAGGTGTTCGATTACATCGAAGACACCAAAGGCAATCCGTATGAAAGAGGGCGGCTCGTTGCCACCAACCTAAGGCTCATCTGGTATTCGCTGACAAATGCAAAATTCAATTTGTGTGAGTAGCTTCAATCGCGATGAAATGCTTCGAAAATTGATGAAGACTTTTTCAGCCATTGGCTACAACTGCATCCTGACGATGACCACAAAAACGGTTCTGTCAAAGTTCCGCGGAAACACCTTGGCCGTTTACATCCTGGCACTGCATCACACTCAACGATTTGAATTCATATTCACGAACATGGGCTCGGCGAACGCACATAAGTTCTCACCAGTTTTCGATATTTTTCGGTGAGTGTGGCGTCCTCCATCTGAATTACCCCCGAAAGTTGGCAATCAATTCGAATACCATTGCAGGTCTTACCAGGCATCATATCTCTATCGTGAGCTGAAACTTCGCAGTTCTGTTGTCGCTTCGGGCCAAATAAAACTGGTGCCGAAAGAGCAGGTGTTTAACACGGTGAAAGGAATCTGGAATCTGTCAAGCGATCAAGGCAACTTGGGGACGTTCATTGTGACGAATGTACGATTGGTTTGGTACGCTGACATCAATGAGACGTTCAACATCAGCTTGCCGTACATGCAGATGGCTAATGTTGGTTCGGCCGACGTAATTCCTGCGAATGCAAAGCTCATCCGGTTTTGTTTCTCTCGCAGATTCGGATACGGGATTCAAAGTATGGACCAGCTTTGGTTGTTCAAACCCTTGAAACGGCCGGTGGATACGTTTTAGGTTTTCGTGTGGATCCACAGGACAAGTTGCCTGATATTTTCAAAGAGATCGATTCGTTTTTTGCCGTTTACCGCGCGGCACCCATTTTTGGGGTCGTTTATGAGCGTATTGACGTGAGTCCAACGAGAATTTGGCATGTACTGGAAACCACTATTGTTTTATTTAATTTAATTTCAGCACACTCCTTATCAAGACGACAATTCCCTTCAAATCGACCAGATCTCCGAGGTAGACGAATCCAAGACAGACGAAATCAACACGAAATTCTCGGCCTATTTAGCCGATGGGAGCGATCAAGGGAAGAGGAAACCATTTTACTGCAAGGAATTGGGATTCGCAATGGAGAAGATCAAAGATGGCTTCAGCTTGAAGGACCTCTGGGAAGTGATTCCGACAACTCGGTGAATTGTCAGTACTAAGAAACAAACTCGCTGGTTTGAGGAAGTAGAATTTATTGATTGGAAAATCGTCAATAAGCAAAGCAACGTGTCGGTATTGGTACCAATTCGTGCCTGTCTGTCAAAAACTACCAGAAATTGGAAATTATAATAAAAAAATGAATAAAGAAAAAAAAACTAATTGTTGATTTACTCCGAATCGCTTCCACTGCCTGAGCCACTGCCAGATCCGCTGCCGCTTGGAGTATGCGATCCTGAGCGACTTGAATGATGCGATGCGCTACGGGAACGCTGAGATGGTGACTTGGAAACTGACCGTGAGCCACTTCGACTACGCGATCGCGAGCCAGATTTTCTCGAGCCACTGCGTGAACGATCTGACCCACTTCGGCTGCTACGTCTTTGCGAGACACTACGACTTCGGCTACGCTTTTCCGAGCCACTGCGACTACGTCTTTCGGAGCCACTACGACTGCGACTGCGGCTACGTGACACAGATTTGCTTCGTGATCGTGCGCTTCCCGCACTTTGAGATCGCTCTCCAGAAGCAGATCTTGATCTGGATCGTGACTTCGATCGCGACTTTGAGCGAGACTTTGATCGTGACTTCGAACGTGACTTCGATCGAGACTTTGATCGAGACTTTGATCTCGAACCGGACTTTGAACGAGACTTTGATCTTGATGGCGTTCGAGTACGTGAACGTGATTTTCGGCTCGAATGATCACTTTCGTTTCCATCCTTTGCCTTGTTTTTGTCTGCCTCCTCTTCTTTGTCGCTCTCTGCTTTCTTGTCATTCTTCTTTTCCGTTTCTTGCGTCTCTTCTTCCGGCTCACTTCCCTCAACTTCTTCTTCTTCTTCGCCCGTTGGCTCGAGTTGTCTTTCGCGATACCGCTGCATGCGATGCTGAACCGCATCCAATGGCAAATGTTTCACCACCAATCTGAAAGAGTAGATTCCGTTACGTTCTGTCAGTCGACTGACAACCAATAGCACTTACTTTGTATTGTTCGGCTGTTGACCGATATTCTGGCGACGTTTGCTCAAACGCACACGCGTTTCCAGTTCATTGTAATAAACTCCGTCCTGTCGCATGACCAAGAAGTAATTCTCTTCATAACCTTTGGATGCCTTGGTCTTGACATTCCAGTTGTATTCGCGAGCCATTTTGTATTCGTATTCTTGATCATCTTCGTACAGAATGTCATTGCTGAGATCCATGCGGCGCTTGTTCAATGTATCCTCCGTGGGCAAGAAGTAGGCGACGAACTGTTCACCACTTTCATCCATGACACCTCTGAAATGGAATCGATTTTAGAGACCGCCACCAGCTTCAAGCATTGGGAAACATACCGAATCATGGCCTGAGACATTTCCTCGATTTGCGCGGGAACATTCTTGCCGATTGGAGCCGGATCCGAATCGAAAATGACTTGAGCGCAAGGATATTTCCAGTTGACGAAATCCGGATAGAATGGGCACACTTCGACCGGTGTAACATTCGGCTTGCTGAAATGAGAATGATCCACATGAAAATCCACAACGATTCCTCCGCAGGCGACTTCTGGAATCCCAACGGTACCTGTAATGCTTCGTGATCGGTTTCTTGTTATCATCGAAAGTGTTCTGAATCGATTTGATTTGAGCTTCACGATCCATGTACAATGTTTCCTCAACAAAGGACTTCTTGACATTGTAGCCGACTTTGGCTTCGACTTTCTCCATCGATTGCGGTTGGAAACGCGTCTGTTCAGTCGAAATGTACTCAGATTTGCGCAACCAGGAAACACTTCGCGAATGATGTTTGGATCGCGCTGAGTCCTGTGGCGTGTGCACATCTTCTTCTAGCAGCTTCTCATCGGCCGGATCCAATTGAGAATTGAAATCGGATTGATAAAGATCTCGATTGATCAAATCAATTGTGACGCCCAAATCATGCTCCGTCAGCACTTCGTATTTGTAGTTGCGTTCCAATGACGTCGGGTTGTACTGAATGAATCGGTCGCTCGCAAACGGGTAAGTTATGAATTTCAAATCGAATGGAATGTCCGGCAGCGTATTGCAATATTTCACACGGCAAATGAGCTCGGATCTGGAATGCAGTCAAGAACAGAATATTTAATAAGCAACTCTGCCGAAATTGAGGTTAACCTCAAACGCAATAATTGCAAGTTTGATTTTCGAAGGGCATCGAAGCCGTTTCGCACGTACTTTTTCTCAACCGGGCGCTGAGGACGTTTCTCGGCAGGATTGCTGCCGTTTTGGATTGTTGGAGCCATTATGTCACATGAAATCAATTTTTAACTTTTGGGGGAAAAAATGATTGTGTTTTGAAACAAACTCTCGATACTTTTTTGACAGCACCGAAGCCAGTCAAATGAATGAATGCGTGAAGTTGGTTCGCAAAGTGTTTCGAGTGTTGCCGCATGAGAATGAGTTTGAATTTTTTCGCTCCTTTAAATAAAACAGAAAACTTGTGAAAAGAATTGATTTTATTACTTCTTCTCTTTCATCATTTTGAATCGAACAAATTAAATGCCTCGTCACAAAAGTTTCGTAACAAACTTAATTATTCATTTGGCGGCATTACTGCTCACACACAGTGCCTCTTACAAGATCAGAGCCTTTCGCCCGCCAAATTCTGAAGTTGTAATCGTCCGGACTCAGGCGGTCGTAGATGAATCTGGGCATGGTGTTCGTCATGACCCACACCACACCATCTGAATCAACCTGTGGGTTAAAAGAATGAATTAGTCTACTGGAAAACTTCAGCAATCATTCTCGAAGGGAATTACATTCAAATCCCCCGGATAGATCATTTTCGTGTCATCAGCAGCAAGCAAAAGATGATTTTCGGGGCTGTGACTGCGAGCGGTGTTCCAGCAACTGACTCCATTCCGCGCAACCTGCGAGTAAAAGATGACACCGGTCTTGCTATCGTAGTCGTGCATAGCTGATTGTGTATTCGGTCCACGAGCTCCCAAAAGAGTGAAATCTTCGTTGTGGAATGACCGGGTGGACGCTTCCTCGTTGCGAAGAGTTTTTGTAGACACCGCGAACTCACTCGAGCTGGAAGCAAATGAGCCATTGATTCACTCCACTTCACATTGAAAAATCAAAACAAACCTGGCCATTGGATGGAAGTACGCCGTTCGAAAACCTTCACCATCTCTTGGACCCAAAGTAACCGAGAAGATTCCATCATTCCATTGATAACGCAAACCAGCCACATTAAAATCCCCAAAGATAGGATCGAAACTGAAGTAATTGTGAGAGAAGCTCCAAACGCGATTGCGGCGCAGGCCGTAGACATTCAAACGGAAGTTGGACAAATCGGGAAAGTACGCAAAGGCATCGTCACATTTGGTGCTTTGAACATCAACCGTTATACTGGCAAATCCATTGCCTCGTGCTGCGATGCTTTCGGGAATTTCGAATCTTCGAATCAATTGGTCAGTGTCCAAATCGTAAATATTGATGGCAGGGCGTTGTACTTGAGTAAAGTTATCTGAAAAGAAAGTGAATTAGACGGGCCTGGGCCTCAACTTCACAGCGCACACTCACTTCGGTATTCCAGAATACCAGTGTCGATGAACCACAATCGATTGCATTCATCAACGCGTGTCCGATAGACGGAAATAATCCGATTCTCGTCCGGTTGAAGTTGTGGCTGAAATTAATCAAATGAGGTTCAGTTGATGACGTATCCATGAATCTGACCGACTGCCCCACTTACATGAAGCTCATTTCTCCTGAAGTCCGGATAAGCTCGGAAACTCGGACTACTCATTCGTGGCGAGTTCGTGAGGATGTAATTCAACGTAGAGGGAATACCGGGGTTCCGACGGGGCACCGTCACGAATATCCGACCCTTGTGGTGGGTCGTGCCCATCGGCACATTGTTGTACGCAATGTAATTTGCGCCAATTTGACTGGTCGACAAATCATCAGTCGGTGCGGCATCTTCGCCTGGGAAAAGAATGCTATCGGTCGCTGAAACGAGTATGAAACATGTTTGTCATTGCACAACGGTAAATTGACAGTCAAAATGCAAATAGCAAAAGTCATGAAAACAAGTTAGTGAATCGTTGACTAAAAATAAGAATCATTGAGTTCAGCAATAGCTGAAGCAATTAAATGGTGGACGATTCGGTCGTTTTTGTTATTGGTTTTTTTCTTCTTTTTTTTTTTTGGTGTTTTCATGTCTTTTACTAACAAACGACTTCACAATTAATCTCCGTTCGAGAAGGTCAAGCCACGATAAACATTGCCTTGAGCAGCACTGTCGTGTGCAGAGGAGCTTCATCGTCGTTTGCGTTAGTAGGTTTTTTTAAGCGGAAATTTTCTGTTTGTTTTTCTGTTGGCTCAGAACAGGTGTGGGACATTCGCAGAACCGATCTCGGGGCTTCACCGATCCGAAAAAGATGCTCTCGTCAGAACGCATCATGATGTGGGTCAAGTTGATTGTCGTTTATCGATTGACATTCGTTGATAGCTTCCACACAAGTCCTATTCTTATCACTCTCGCAACGCACACAAACAAGTAAACACGGAATTAGAGCGGCAATTTTCGCTTTCAGATGTATCGTTGACCTATCACTTCGACCCTCTGTCTACACTTGTTTTCAATTGCGGCAATCGATTCGAATTGAAATTGATTTCTAAGAATACTAACTTTGCTCGAGCGGTGCGAAGGTGATTTGCTTCCATCGAAATCGTTCTTCTAATCCACTGCTAGTGCTGCTGCCACTTTGTGATCTCGCGAACACCGCATGAACACACAATGCGATCAAAACGAAAACCAGTTTGATCTTCGTCATATTTGAACCCTAGAACGAATCGAGTAGCGAATATGTTGTCAGTTTGACTGCTTCTACAGTACTGGACGATTACACAAACAGCATTGATATTTGATGGTGGCGAACGGTTCTTGTTGTTTGAGTGTGAGAGACTGATTTCGCTGGTCAATCAGCGATGGGAAAACCTGTGCAAATTGCATAACATGCGGTAGATAGCTTTTGAGAGAACGTAGCTTTATTTTATTTGACTCATCTTAAATGTGTTTATTAAAGAAAAAATAAAAAATATTTTGAAAAAATGAATACAAATAGAATTAAATCATTCATCTTTTTCGCTTGTTTGATGGTTTGTTATTCGTTTGATTTCTCTTTCGCAATCCTTGCGAATTCTTCCGCCCCTTTCCACCTCCGTGATTCTTCATTCGTTTCGCTTCCCAATCTAGTTGGCGTTCAGAAGACTTATCTTGGTTGAAGATTTCGCCTAAAGTGCCGTGATTCTTTCCTTTGCCAGTCTCCTCCAACATTTCAGCAAAGTCATCAGCAGCAGCGAACAATGATTCCATATCTGTGAAAGAAAAACAGGTGGTGAGCTTCTGCGGAACAACAGACGTGATTTTCGAGTAGTCTTACTGTCAGTTTTCCTGAGTTTCTTCTGGAAGTCCTTGGAACTGATTGGCTTCAGTTTCTTCTTCTTCGGTTGGCCATCATCGTCATCATCATCTTCATCGTCGGAGTCTTCTGGATCCGACAAATTATCGTCTGAAGATGGTGGATTGCCTTCTTCATCATCATCTTCGAACAGGTCATCATCATCATCGTTGTCTTCACCATCCAAGGAAATGGAGCCCTCATCGTCGCTTCCACCCTCCAGGTCGTCGTTATCGACACGACTCTCGCCTTCCTCGCCTTCGTCATCATCGTCGTCGTCATCTTCATCATCATTCCAATCATCTTCATCGTCATCAGGCTCGTCCTTTTTGCCTGGTTTGCCCTTCTTCTCCTTCAGCTCACCGCCCAAATCACCCAAGAAATCGAACTCTTCGTCGTCTTCCTCTTCATCCCCACCAGATGTCTTCTTCTTCTTCTTCGGACCCAGCGAATCCAAATAATCATCGAATTCGTCATCGCTCACGTCCGTATAGCGTGGCACGTGCTCGCCCTCCGATTGTTTTTCACGTTTCTTTTGCAAGAACTCCAAAATGAACCGCTCGTCTTCTGTGACGTTAGTAGCGGTCAACTGCTTCACAGGTTGACCTCGACTGCCGTGTGACATGTACTGTTTATGATGCAACGATTGCACTGACGTACCAGGCGTTGTTTCCAGTTTCTTTGGATTTTTGAATGAAAATCTTTCCAGGAAATGAGGCAGAGAGAAATCTCGCAACGGATCGCCGTAGAAATTGATGTGAACATCTGAAAAATGGGGAAACCAGTTTAATAACCTTGAACAAAACGAGATGCGTTAATGACACCTACTGTCGATAATATTCTGAGCAAATACGCGAACTGTTGGATGATAATGTTGCAACATTGCAAGCAATTCCAATTTGAGAGCGTATTCAGCACCAGCGTAGCCAGCAACCCGCTTGTACGGATCGTATTTGGTCGGGGTGATTTCGCTGACTTTATCCACTTTGATTTTGTCCGCCACAGTAGCATGATGCCATCCGGCGGTTGACTTGCTTTTCGTGGCGGCCTCTGGTTTTTCCTCATTCGCATCATCTTCATCTTCTGCCGGAGCATCCACATAGTGTTCCTCCTCATCGTCGTCATCATCTTCAACGTTATTCAGGCTTTTTGCGGCTGCGGGTGCTTGAGTAACATCATTCAGATGAGGACGCGCCTTCAAGATCTTATTGACGATGACCAAGCAACCAGTGGCTAAATTGGCAGGGAAGTACAAGGAGACCTGCAACAATCGCTTAATGATCGCCTGAGCTCGAGCCACGTTTGTGTCCAAGTGCACCGCTCGATGGACGACGTGAAGAAACAAAGATGCATTTTTGTGTCCAACACTTTGCAGATGCTCGTTGAGCAATAGCTTGTAGAGGGCATTATAGAAGCGGTCATGTTTTTCATTCCTGAGCACCGTGATGATCTGCAACAGCAGTGCCAGCGTCTGGAGTGATGTTTGAATGTCCGCAAAATGAATCAAACGATAAATCGTGTCCTGCGAGTCTTTGCTCATGAAGCCACTATCGCTGCCTGGTGTGGTTGCCTGCAAGGTCACCACATCACCAATAGCCCGTTTCAAACATCTCAAAATCGCTTGCATTGTCTTCGAATTGATGGCACCCTTGTGAACGAGCACTTTGAAAAAGCTAAAGCAAATTTCGACGAGTTTCGCGCTGACACCAACATTGCCGTTCGTGGCCAGTTGACAGAGGAAGCACAGAGCGAAATGCTGCGAGTGTTCGGTTATGTTATTTCGGAAGAGGAACTTCTCTGTTTCGTTGACCATCACACCGCACATCGCCGGATGTTTGTAAGATACTTCAGTCAAATGGTGGAGCGCCTTCGAAGCAACCTTGTTTGACGGATCACCCAATTTGTTGATTACCATCGAGAGGAGCATCTGCTCCTTCTCCGGTGCGTTGGTCAGCAACTTCGAGGCAAAGATAATCGCCTGGGACTTATCTGCTTCCTGACTGCCTTGGATGATGTTTTGAACATTTCGGAGAAACTCTGTGGAAGCAAAGGAGGAACATTATAATTCACTCGACTGCCGATTTAAGATGCAACTCACCAAAATACAAATCCTTGAGGTTCGCTTCAAAATGCCATACCGCGAAAATTTTGTCTTTCGTCGCTTTGGGAACGTCTTCATTCTTCTTCAAGGATTTCCAATCGGCGCCGCGCAAATTAAGTGGGATCAGTTTTCGATATTGCGGAAGCAACGCGTTCATAAACAACTTAGCGACGATGTCTGAAATGTTTGAGTTGAATGAAGCAAAGATTGGCAGATAACAATCGAAAGAGAGGTCTTACCGACAGCTTCGTTGCTCGCTTTGCTTGAGCTCTTCGTGAAGCCGATCAACGTTTCCAAAGAATCTAAATTGCCAGCGGGATTGCTTTGAACTAGCAGGGCACCAGCGTTGGCTCTGTCCCGGGCAGTACCTTTCGACAAGGCCGTTTTCAACCATTTCGCATCGGATGGATTGCCTTGAAATGAAACGGGGGGATTTTAATATTCCACGCGTGTTGAGTCGCAGCATCGAGGAGACTTACGTTTTTCAAAATAGTCGTGCTCCGCTTGGAAACAGCTCTTGCATGTGTTGGTCAGTTCGAGGATCTCGGCATCTTTCAGTTCGACGAGTTCACCGTTGGTGTTGTATTTAGAAAACTGGAAAAGGCGAATTCATTTTTGTTAAACTTCAGGCAGCCTCCTTCATCGGCAATCAACTTACCTCTTCGAACCACCGCTTGCCGATATTCTTTCCGTCCACATGCTTATTGTTCTGGGGTGGTGCTGTTTTATTCACGACCTTTTCGCCTCCTTCATCGTCGAAAACGATCTTCTTGTTCACACTTTTCTCATTGATGTGCGGCTTGTTGAAGCCATTCGACTTTCCTTGTTTCGCTTGGGGACGTTTACCATTTGCAACCGTCTTCTCAGCTTTGTCGCCAAAAACGGTTTTCTTGTTAACGCCTTTCGCTGCATTCTGCGTGGAATCTCGAGATTTGTTGAAACCTTTTTTCGCGCCACCAAAAGGACGTTTCAGCGAATTCTCGTTGAAACTCTTAAATTTCGTTTTCGATGCCATGCCGTCGGTGCGAATTAACTCGTTTCAATGCAAAACTTTAACACCAAACACACGTGCATTTATTTGTCTGTTTGACAGAAGCATTGACAGTTGCGGGGTTATGTTATTATGGATCGGCGATTTTGACATTTCCCTCTGACAGATTGAGGTTATGTTCGATGAACGATGTTTGATGTTGTTTTTGATCGAAGATGACATTTCGCTATCGCACATCCAATGAGATTATTTATTAATTCGTTTTCGTATGTTGATCATTCCAAAGAAAATGTCTCAGCAAGTCAAGAAATTGTGGAGAAATTCAGCGACTCTGGTCATTCTGGGCCGGAATCGGGATTCAGTTCGAGTGAACAAATATGATTACAAGGCATGAAGATCCAGTTTTTTATTGAATCGCTAATGATTTAATGGCGCATTCCTTGAAATAGGTGTTGATGATCGAAAGATCTGCCAAGCTATCATTCCCCAGCATGGCGGTTTTCCCCGGGGGAGTCGCGGAGAATAGTGATGAGTTTAGCAATTGGTCAGAGAGCTTCAAGAGGTTTGGCCTCTCTGAAAACGATATAAATAGCTTGGAGCAGAAAACCTTCGAGCATCCTCACCACTTCAACCAAACACTGGCCAAGTAAGATGTTCTGGACTCGGTAATTTGGTGGTCTGAATGAGCTTCAATGCATTTATCGTTGCAGTGATCTATCAGCAAGAATCACCGCCATCCGAGAGACGTTTGAGGAAGTTGGAATTCTGATCGGCAAACACAAAAATGGTGGTGAGATATCTCTTGATCGACCGGTCAAAGACCTTCAAACTAAAGTGAGAGTCTTTTGAGTAAATTGCGATCCGAGAGACGATCATGTAAATGTGGTTTCAGATCAGCGCAGATTCGCGAAGTTTCATTGAGATGTGTGATTCCTTGAATGTTGTACCAGACTTGTTCAATTTGCATGTTTGGTCTGCCTGGTTGACACCGCCGTTTGCCAAATATAGGTTCGTTTTATGAAAGCGCCTTGAAATTTGAAGTGTGTAACACCCGATCTGTCAACAGATTTGCAGCAGTCATGTACTTGGTAACTCTCCAGAGCCAACCCGAAGTCTCGATAGTTGACTCCAATGAGGTTGCCCGTAGCCTGGTCGGTTATTTATGAAGATCGCAGTAAATTAAATTAATTAATTATTTACCCCGATAAACAGTGGGAGACACCTGCGGAAATCTTGCGAATGTACCAGAACAAAGAGATAAATCTGCCTCCGCCTCAGTTCTACGAGCTCACGAGACTAAGCAAAGTGCATGACATGGATAAAGTGGTCGAAGTGACGAAGCTACGGAATGAGACCAAGGGAGTACTCCACATGTTCCCCCTAGTATTTCCCACACGCGATGATCAAGTGCATTTGTATCCAGGTGAGGACCAGAAATTGACTTTGATCGCATTAAAAAACTGTTTCCAAACTCTTCCAGGCGATGACTTCTACCCGAAAGATCCCGATTTCTATGCCATCCCGCACAATGTCGACGCCTTCTTAAAGATGACAGCCGAGGAATTCCGCCAAAAGGCCATTAATTTGCACAGAGCCGAACAAAGCAAACAGAATACTGTGAAGATTTTTTGTAATGCGCCCACGATCGATGACGAACTCAGTCCAGCTACAAAGCTTTCGAATAAACTTTAAGATCCCCGTGTAGCTAGCAACTCGGAGCAATGCGAATATTTTGGATGAATAGTAATATATTTTTGGAGAAGGTTAAAAAATCGATTTGTTTCCCTTGAACTGTCAACAACAACTCCATTTCGAACTGCAATCATCAATTCATTGAAGAGTTCATCCGTCATCCTTTTTTGTTGTGGCTGCTTTTCCTCTTCAAAGTCCGATATATTGTTAGTCTCATTGGCGATCTCACAATCCTTCCATGAACTTTTCAAGGAATTTATGTCCACCCCAAGCGTTCTGAGCTTTTTTGGATATTGAAGAACTCATACATATCCGATGGTGGTGAAGTGTTTTGGTTTTTCAAGGAAATGTTTCGTTCGAATGATTTACTAATAGATGAGCATGATGCCCTTGGTTAACGCAATACTGCACCATACGCCATCAGAAAAAACTCCACACGCACTGCAGGCGAATCAATCTATCAATGAGATGAATAAGATATCATAACAATTGCCGACAAACTACATACTCCGATCGGCATTAGCGATTTATGAGAATGTTCATCGCTTGAGCTCGCGTGATAAGAGCTCAGTCCCAATGCACCACATTCTCGGAAAATGTAGACATTCATAATTCAAATGTGAAATTGCATTTGGTCAAATCAATATCGCTGCAACCAGTTACGGCGACCTTTTGTTAACTTAGCACATGCCAGGTGTGAAGGTCATTCGGGGTCGTTCGAAATGATAAAACCGGTGACCACTCGGTCAAATCAGTTCAGTAAACGTTTGTTTCCTTTCGCAAACAGCCGTTATTGTGATTTATAAGTGCCCCAATCGTTGACTAGCCAACATTCAACATGTTTCCACTCTATCAAAGAGTGAAGAATGATTTTCTTCAAAGAACTTGTGCCGAAAAATTCGATTTCGTGCGCAAGAGGATCTTTTTCTTTCTGAGCCTTGCCGGATGCAATATATCCGATCCGAATTTCAAATTCAGTTTTGCCACCTATGTCACCGGCTTTTACGTTCTCGACATCAACACTTGTTTGTACTATTCAATCTTCATATACAGAAATGATTTTTTCAAATGTTTTCCGGTTTTGTCTACGTTCGGTGCGATTCTGCCGGTAAGTTATGCAATCGATTGACAGACGATCATAAAATATTGAAATATTTTGTCACTTCCAGTTGACGATGCATTTCTCATTCGTCATGCGGAAGTACAAACAACAGTCTCTCCAAAGGATTGTGGCATTTGGTACTGATTCTCCATACAGTGCAGAGCACAAGGGACGACTCGGAGTAGAAATGACCGCTTCAGCTAATAATTTGATTAAAGAATCGGCGACATTAATGTGCTTTTTGATCCTGGGGGCGTCGGGAATGGTTGCCATACCGATATACGATTTCATAACTGGTGTAAAGCCAAACGTTTTGCCATTAGAAACGCCTTTCATCGACAGTACCACAGAAATAGGCTATTGGCTTAATACTATAAATGGCGTATTGTGTCTGACTGCCGCCTTGCCCTCCATGGTTGGTATAGAATTGAGCATGACGGCGGTCATGAATTCGTGCAAAGCAGCTGCGACGGTCATTCGAATCTCTATGGAAGATCTTGGTGATCTTTACGAATCAAAAAAAATGTCAGAGGTTGAGATTAAACAGCATCTCAGAAATATCCTGATTCAATTTCAGGACATCGATCGGTGAGTCGAGTGGATCGAATTTCTTGACAGTGGGAAAAACAAATTATCTTTTTTTCCAGATTCATTATTTCCTTCAATGATTTTTTGTACTCTTTGCTGATAGTCCAACCGTTTATTCAACCTATATGTGTTGCCATTTGTTTGCTTTGCTTTCAAACTGGCTCTTGGCGTGGCGGTTTAGGCTTAGCCGTTTACAATTACATCCAATTTGTTCTGCTCTGTAGACTGGGCGACACTGTGGAAGAAGCTGTAAGTTCGCTTCAAATGGAGCAAGTCATCGAATTTTCTTGAGCAATTCAATTATTTACAGTACAAGGAGATCGAGTATGGTGTGAAACAGTTGTCATTTTATAAAATACCCCTTATTCATCAGAAAATACTTTTCTATCAAATAATTCGCATCCAAAATGGCCAACGTATAACCATGGGCCCATTGGATCCGCTCAACCTTGAGACAGCTTCATCGGTAAGTTGATGACTGACCAATTGCAGCATTGTGGCATTAGTTAACTTTCGGTTCTGCTTTCGACTTCAGGTGAGCAAAGGTATTTTTCAGTATTACACGTTGATGACCTCATTTTTGGAGTGAACTCGCTCTTCTCAATATTACTCAATATTACACAATGTAACTACAATATTACTTCAATCAATTTCAAGAATTAGTACTTGATCTCAACTCATGGAGTATTCAATTAAAAAAAATTTCTTTTTCCTGCACATATTCTATTTTTTTTTTTTTTTTTGATTGAATGAAAGGAAGTAAGGTAAGTGAAGGTAGAATTTTGGATGTAAAAATATAAAAAAAAATGCCAACGACACGCGGTGTTCCCAAGCGGTCACCCATCCAAGTACTATCCGCGCTCAATCCCTCTTAACTTCAGTGATCAGACGAGAACTGGTGTATTGGACATGATATGATCGTTGCCGTAGGATGAAGTTCATTTTGAAACCACTTCACTCAAGCCGAATGATAAATCGAGCTCACTGCGTTGCAAGTTTCAATCGAAAGAAAAATCAAAATCGGGATTTTTGCAAGGATTATGTAAACGAAGTCCCACTAAATTTGTCACACAGAACTCTTCAGAAAATCGATTCAATGAATGATTTTGGAGAAAAGAGAAAAAAATTGTTCGAATTTGCTCCTCCACTATCATTCTCACTCTCAAATTCGTTCTAAATTTTTACAAAACAATACAACATCATTTTGAGTTTTCGAATAAAATCGAGGAAATTGATTTAGATCTACGAGGCAATCAAACGAAAAAAGTTTTTGGCTCTTCATGCGTTTACTCATTGGGAATGCGCTCATCCCAATAATTTTTTTTCGGTATGAAAACATTATTATGCTGTTATTGTCTGGATGTTTCGTGAATGATTATTCAATCGTCATATATAGTCTTGGAGCCAGTGCCTCAGCGTGGAACGTTGCCGAAACAATCAAAATCCTTGTGCAATCACACGTGTCCGTTGGGCTGCTCTGAAAATGCTGCGTTTACTCTTCCAATCGATGCAGCCTTTTTCTTTCCTCTGAAATAGTCCTCGATATCCGACAACTCCTTGCCATGAGTTTCCGGGAGAATGAGCCATGCAAAAAAGAAGCTGCCAATCGAAATGACTGAGAAGAACCACTGAATGGCGTGCGCTCCCCCTAGAAGTGATTGCAGGTCTCTGTAGCTGTTCAAGGCCATAAACGAGAAGACGTTTGCCGCCGAATAAGAAAGTGAATGACCCGTTCCGCGAATCTCCGTTGGGAACATTTCCGCCGTCATTGTCCATGGAATCGGCAGCAGACCAACCATGCAAAAGCACACGTACATGAGGAGGCACAAAACGGGCACCCATCTCATGGTAGTGATTCCTTCAAACAGACAAAAATAGGGTTCAATGCAGTCAAAGTGAATAGATCCTGTGGAACGTACCTTCTTTGATCAGAAGAGTGAAGAGACCCGAAGAGAACATGAATGTGGCCATGCCTAGCGAGGAGATCATGATGAGCGGTCGGCGACCGAATTGCTGTAGCAAATACGTATTGCAGATTGACATTACGAGACGGACAACTCCGATGTAAATCGACGCATGGTAGGCATTCATACTCGTGCCTACTTCCTGGAAGAATGTGACCGCATAGAACAACGTGATGTAAATGCCGCTGAAATTTTGACAGAAGAACAGCCCAAAGAGAAGAAACAATGGCTTATAACCGGTAGGGTCGCGAAAGGCAGTCCATTGAGATCTTCTTTGCGGTTTATTGGGATCCACAGAGTTCATCTGGTCTCTTGCTAATCTGTTTTCATGTTCGAGCAGCAGCTTGCTCAGATGCTGGTTGGCTCTGCTTTGTGACTGTTTCGAGAATAAACAAAAAATCAAATCCACGTTTGAAGTCTGTTGCAAAAGAAAAAAATACCTCATTTTCAGCCTGTGGGTAGGTTTTATAGAAAAACTGCAAGGATTTGGAAGCCTCCTCCAAGCGACCCTTGCTTACCAGCCAAATGGGTGATTCTGGCACAAAAGCATGAAGGAGAAAGATTGGCGCGACTGAGTATACGACATTAATCCAAGCCACCGTACGCCATTCCATGAATGCTCCTTCCGTGTATGCGATCAGCATTCCTTTGGAGTAAAAATATCATTCGTCGATGCAATCAAATGGACGATTCAGGACCACCAACCTAATGAAGCAAGCGTAGGACCGCAAGACACAAGTGATCCTCGCAAGTCCGACCGGGCTATTTCGGTGACGTAAACCGTTTGGCCACCTGCTCCAAGAGATACTCCCATGCCGACCAAGATGCGACCGACCAATAAGATCCATACATTTGTGGCCATGGCAATCATGGCCCAACCGATTGCCATTGGAACTGCTGCCAATTTGATGGTATTCAAGCGACCAATCGACTCCATGACCATTCCGGTTGACAAGGATCCCATGAGACCAGCAAGAACGCCAATGGATGCGAACCATGATGTTTCTGCTTGTGTCAGCCACAAATCACTGTTTGGATCTTCAACTTGGGGAATGAAAATGGCCGAAAAGGCCATTGCAATGCCAAGAGGTATGTTGAAAGTTGCCGATGAAACTACAGCAAAAATCTAGTAATGAATAAATTCTTAGTTGACTGGTGTGGTGCGTTGAAGCCTAATCACAAACCTGGGGCAATGCTGTTTTGAATGAGTTGCCCTCGCAAATGCTGGCTGACGGGCCAGTATCGTCAACTTTTCGGGATGCATCGTCTAGATGTGCCCTGCAAGATCATCGAAAATAGAGCTCATCAAGTCATGCTTTTCGAGTATCCAACGGTCCATTTGAATTGAACTGATAAGAAAAAGCTAATATTTGGATTGCTATCCATTTCAATTGCTCTTTGTGAAACTCTTTTTTGGAAAATGCATGTATCAAAATACACTCGTTACAGATAAACACCACTTTCACGCTTGGATGTTTTTTAATTCGAGCCAACAATAACAATGATTGCGTTGTCAAACAAAACAAAAACTAAGGCTTTATTTGAAATAATTTCCCACCATTATTGGCAGTATCGACAATCGTAATCACAAACCAAACATATTGAAATACGTGCGAATTCCTAAAACAGAATTCTTTACAACTTTTGAAAGGTCATACTGGGATGAGCACGACTTGTATTGATTGGGAGAGAAACAGCCCCAGTCAACACAAATCGGCGAATGAAGAAATTAGTTGGTTTTCCAGAGTATTGATTTGTGTCTTGCGGGCCATTTTCTCAAACCGGCTGCCACAAAATAAAGTGTCGTTTAATTACTTGCTTGATGTGGTCGCTCCAGATACCATGATTGTCAAATCAATCAAACCAATTTGCTTGATTGCAAAGGCGTCAAATTATTGTTAGTTGGTGTTGTAACAGCACGTGTGATCCAGTCGATTGATGTCAAAATAAATATCACAAAAAAATCAGCTGGTGGTCAAAGGGCACTCTACGCAGCCCAAACAACAACCACACTCGAAGAACAACACAAGAAAATAAACTATTGTGATCAGAACGAGTTTCAAACATGCTGCACGAAGCGTTAGAACAACAACATTCCCCTGTAAGGGCAAATTTCAATCCAAAACACATTCCAGTCCGAAATGTATTCAAACACAGATCGTTTGAATGTTAATCAGATTGAAATCGTCTCTCTCTGCGTCAGTGGTCAAGCCGGAAAAAATTGATTCTGCTTTAATTTGGCAGCGCTTTGTGATTGTTGACAAAGCTGCGTGTTTTCTGTTTTTGTTGTGTTTGTTTCATGGCTCGACTGCACCAGCAGCCACGAGTATTCCATTGGTTTGCGCGAGGGCCAGAATTGATGGAATGCTTTAAGACGAACTCGAGATCCTGCAATGGAAATGTTGAAGAGTCAACGGCAAATATTATTTTAGGTTTGATGAATGAGGTTGTTTAGCGGCTTGGAGACTTCTTTTTAAATTCGATTGGACTTCAAGTTTTTACTGAAGTATGAATGTTATTTGAACAAAATGCCGCTCATGCTGCAGTGTCCATTCCTTGAACTTATCAACCAATCAAATGTCTTTGGCCACCAATGAACATGTCGCCAATTTCTAACAACAGTTATCTCTGAACCACAATAAAGAAAGGGATTTTGTACAGACTCGGAATATTTGCATCATGTCGCCCAAGTCCTGTGAGTTCGCTTGGCCTGTGCGCCCATCAATGTATATGAAATTGTTTTCTTCTTTCTCGCAGGGATTGCAGAAATACCAGTGGATCCTGAATTGCCAACGGACTTTCCGAACACTACAGGTAATCGATGTAGATCCTAATTTAATATGTGCGACGTCATTCTAAATGATTATTTCTGTTTTGCGGCTTTTAAGTTCGATGGGAACATGAAATTTCGAGAATTTTCGCTGTTCTCGAAGATTTAAGTCAAGTGTGTTCGCCCGAGGAGATGTCGATTCTACTGGGGGAATTAGATGCAATCAGGATGAGGTATGAAGCAATGGCCGAGCAAAATGCGCAAGAATGGTAGCTCCAAAGGAGAATTCAAATTCGAAAGATGCATTGAGCTGTCAGAATCCTATATAGAAGCGAGGGAAATGACCTAGACTTGTAATTATACTTTCTGGCCTGGAAAGTTAACTAATTTTTTTTTTTTTGCTAAATAAACCTTAATTGAAATTGAAGAACTTATTTTTCCGTGACATAACCTCAACCATAAACGTGACCTGATGTGCGCAATTAGACTCTGAAGGGCTGTGAGAATAATGGAAGATCGAAGAGAATGCGACTGGCGGCTTGATTCCATCCACAATTGAAGAATGATAGAAGATTGGCTGAACGGTGACTGTCAGCAATGACTGTTGAAAACTCAACTCTGAACTCCAATCGAAATGACTCAGGCTTTCTGTTTATCTCAAACTCAATTTATTTCTTAAAATTAAACAAAGAGCCGAATTGAACGAGACGATCTGTTAGATCTGACTATTTGGGAAGTGGTTCCTCGGGAGGACCATTATCCGAATCGTACGGGATCCCGAACATGGCTCGTATCTCACTGCTTGTCTTGCCTTTCAGCTGCTTGGCGATATGCCGACTTGCCAATTGCAGAAGCGGCGGTATATCCAAGTAGTTGGCTGCCGCCATGACTGCATAGACCATTTGTTGATCCAACTGCAAATAGGCCTTGTCCCATGCCGCAGCAGTTTCTTTGGTTTGATTCTTGTTTTCTTCCCCGAAATGAAAATGGGCCCATTCTAAAACTTTCTTCAGAATATTCGGACTCGGGTTTGTTAGTGAAATGATTGAGTCTTCGGCGCAACCATCTAATCCGCAGTCTTCCAACATGTGTCTGATTGTTCGCGAACATTTGGCCACCTGAAGTTCCACCTCTAGGATTTCCCCTTCTTCGGTTTTTAGTTTGATCATCTCTATCTGCAAGAAGAGTTACTGATTGAGTTACAGAATATCGCCAGATGAGATTTGTTACATTGCTCATTTTGACGATTGAAAACAGCAAAGGTCCGAAACTGAATGCGAATTGCAATCGAAATGAACGATGCAAAATTTTAAACGGTAACCAGTAAACGGTAATAAACTGAACGTTTTACAACCAGCGCTTACTTCACGAAAGCATCGACGAAAAAATTAGTAGGGCATGATGGAACAATTCAGTCTTTGACAGTTGTTAGCAAAACACATAAAATGACAACAAAATACGATTTTTGATAAGAACTTTCGCTTTTTGTTTTTGGCTAATCTGTCGCAATCAATAAATAGTGTCGTTTTGGGGGTTTGATAGAAATGAAAATGGTGATTTGGGATTCTTGGTGATGAATTGATATCGTCGAGGCATGAGTCGCATTTTATGCGGTCATGTTTTCAAGGCGAATGCCTTTGAAAATGTTTATATTTATGTTTGCAATTTGTGTTCATCGGAATTCGATGATGGTGAGAAATTCGAAGAGCATGTCATTTCGCACTCGTTGGATGAGGTCAAAGAAGAGGAAGGGAATGCCTCGAATTTGCCATCGCAGTCAAAAGGCAAAAGCCAATCAAACATTCGATGCGAGTGCTGTTACAGATTTTATGCTTGCAACGGACTGAAGAAACGGCATCTCCACCGAAAATACATAATTGACGATGAGACTCAGTGCACTTTGTGCCCAGCATATTTTGAGCATATCGACGAGCTCATCAACCACTCGAAAGTCCACCAATCATCAACTAAATCGCAGTGCGAGCATTGTTTAGAGGAGTTTGCCAGCGACATTGATCTGCTACGGCATCGAACTGAGGATGCATCAGTCAAGTGGACGCCGAGCAGCCGGAAAGCAAAATCGAAGGCTAAAGGAAAAGATCAAGACTATCCGAGCGTGACTCCGTTTGTGGTGGTCGAAGTGGAAGAGCAGAAATCATTCTTGGACGACAGCAATGCCACGATTCGATGTGAATGCTGCAACAATTATTATCCCTGTCATGGACAACTGAAGCAGCATCAACATCAAATTGACGCAAGTCTTTTGGCAAAAATATGCGATTTATGTCCGGCTCATTTCGCAACCGATGACGAACTGCTGCACCACAATACCATCCATGACCTTGCCAATCCGATAGTCTGTCCATTTTGCGGTGCTTTCATTGCCTCAAATGATGAGCTTTTAGAGCACACTGGCGGCTTTGAATCCAAATCAAAATCACGAAAGTCTTCTTCAAGTGTCAAACGAAAGCGGCCCGATCCGGTAGACGACTATGAGAAACCGCCCAAAGAGAAATTCACATGCGATATTTGCCTGCGTAAATACGCCCAATTTCACAATCTGAAGAAGCACATGGAACAGCATGCAAACAACACGATCAAGAATTTCTCATGTGAGATTTGCGGTCGGGAATTTCGAACGAAAGGGACGCTCGTTCGACACAACACCATTCACACTGGCGAGAAATCGTTTCACTGCAAAATATGTGGTAAGCATCTCTCGAGAGACTACAAGAGCGTCCATTTGAAAATCCATAAAACGGAAAAGACACATCAGTGCTCGCTGTGCGGCGCCCGGTTTTACACGTCAGGTATTTCAGGTTGGAGTTGTTACTGTTGGTGCGGCGCAGCTAACTTTTGCACCATTTGCAGGCCACTTGGGGACGCATATGAAACGTCACAATAATATCAAGAATCACAAGTGCAGCATATGCGATCGTTCGTTTCTCTTTCCGGCACACCTAAACGATCACATTCGATCTCAGCATACTGGAGAACGTCCATTCAGCTGTGATGTCTGCGGACATTCGTTTCTTCGCAGAAAAACGTTGCGGGAACACAAACTCTTGCACGGAGAGAAACGCTTCAAGTGTCGATATTGCGATCTTGTTTTCGCCCAAACGGCAGGCCGACGGGGCCATGAAATCCAAGTTCATAATGCAGCCTAGTCGTTTTGCGTCCGGAAGATCGCAAATCAAGTACTTAATTTAAGGGTCAAACCATCTCAAATGCCAAACAACAATGTAATCTTATCAAATTAATTTAATAAATTTTCATTTTCTTGGAAATCTTGAAAGGCAACAACTTTGAATTATTCCCGGTTGTCCGGTTGTCGTCAGTTTGAAAGAGGTGAATATCAAAAATAAATCAAGGGTTTGCGATGAATTCGTTATAGACATAAAATGGTCGATTTATGAAATGGAATCGTCGAGATTAGTCGATCGACGATTTGTATAAACTTTACATTTCTTCGCACCACTCGTTCTCTTGGCGGGTCTCTTCCTCTTCGGCAGCCGAAAAATCGTTTTGAATGTTGAATTGCTTTCTGATTTCTTCGCGTGTCTTTCCTTTAATCATGTTGGCCACCGTTTTGCATGTAACGTCCAAGAGACCCTTCATGTCCAAGTAGTTTGCGGCCAAGATCAATTCAAAGAGTGTGCCTTGATCGACTTTCAGGAAGTCAGCATCCCACGTAGGAACATCACCGGATCGATTATCTTTGCCGTCATCCTCATCCGACTTGGCTTTGTCATTTTTATGATGGTGTGCCCACTGCAGCACTTTTCGTAAAATTACCGAGTTGACATTTTTTAGTGAAACAACAGCATCGGTCTCTTCCATGCCGCAGTCTTCCAGCATGTTTCGAATTGTGCCCAAACTTTTGGCTATCTCAACATCAACTGAAAATATTTCGCCATCGGCTGATTCCAATTTAACCTTATGCATCTAAAAGAATAGAATGAAATAATCAAACAATGAAAGATCTTAGGTTAATTTTTTGGAGCGCGCCTCATTTGAGAGGTTGACCATCGGCAATGTTCCAAATGTTTATTTCTTTTTTACCTTGAATTTTTCGACTTGTAAATGAATTATTTAATGAATTTGAGAAATTATAATGGCACTTGGATGAAAACCGGCAAATTAGAGTGGACAAAATGCGTCGAGAATGCTGTTCTGAACACGACTGTTATTCGATTGTTTTTGATGGGAAATGATTTGTTTACAAAAAAAAGGTAGACTGCATTGTTGGTGTTGCCCTCACCACGTGTGGTGAATATGTCGCATCTTCAAGGTGAATACATAGTTTAAAGAACTATTTATCGCCGATAAAAGGAGTGAAAACACAATTATTTTATTCTCTTTTAATTCTATTTTATTCAAAATTCAAATGACAAACTCGGATCATTAGTCACCATTTGCTTCTGTTATAATCTCATTCAAGTGATCGACCGATATGAGCAAAATATTGTCGGCGTTAAGCCACTGAAGGGAACCAAATCGAATTACAAAAAAACGCGTTCTAGAGTTGAAATAATGCGAAATCATGGAGAACAAACACATTGAACGCAAAGCATTCCAGTGATCTTCACCACACAGAAAATAACGAATGATTTTCCACAGCACTATATTCACCACTTTTTTCACTTGGCATTTTGCCTAATGTGATCCTCGTCTCATTAGCATTCTGATGAGCCGTTGTGTGAATACACGTCTTCTTGTAAAATGAAGTAGGTCTCTCACTTCCAAAAGATAGGCCGCCGTCATCAAGTCCGTCATTGTTTCTAAATCGAAGCTCAAAAAATCCACTTCCCATGGCGTCATTTCAATGTTTTCGTAATCGTTTCGTCGAACATCATCTTTATGGTGATCCACCCAAATCAGCAAATTTCGCAAAGTTATGCCTGTAATGCCCTGTATAGGAACCACTAAGTCCTCTTCCGATTCATCGAACCCCAACTCTTCGAACATCCTTTGCAATTCACGCATGCATGCGATTGCCTTGAAATCACTATCGAAGATTTGGCCATCGCTTGATTGGAGTTTGAGCGAACCCATCTGAAATTAAAGCGGAAGATGTGAATTTAGAATGAAAATGGCTTGAAAATCGGAGAGGTTACTTACTTTGACTGATTCTCTCTTCGTTTTGGATGTCGAATTTCGTTTTTAAAAATAGCTGTGCGCTACTAGCGAGCTAACTAAACGTAATGATTGAGATCGTTGGACACTATTCGTTTTATAGGCTTGCCTGCAGTGGTAAAACTTATGGTTGGGGAAAAAGAACAGTCTTCTGGTGGACTAGATCTCGTACTAAATCGTAAAGAGCAATAGAAACAAGCCCACAATTCAGGTGCTTCTCAAATAAAAGCGTACTAAACTCAAAATGAAGGACGTGTAGCGGTTGAGCTGGTATGACAGCTGGTGAGCCTTATGCGAAAGTCTACAATCTGTTACTTGGGTTGTGAGTTTTATTCATTCCAAAATAGAATACAATTGCTTTTTTTTCTGAGAGAGTAGTTATTCCAGCTCCTCTTGAATCTCTTCGGCAACTTGCTCTTCCGAATCGTCTCCATCCGTGACGATTCTCTTTCGTCCAGTCATCCAAATTGAACTAAACTCGATGCCGCATTCGAGAGCCAACTTCTCGATGAGTGACTTCTCAATCAATCCCTTGTAGCTCCAATCGGTGCTTTTAAGCGATAATTCCCGCAGAGCACTCAACGCTTCCGAGTAGTGTTTCGTGCTGATCAGCGCTTCAATCAAAATTGCCTGAATATGAACTGAGCGCACAGGCGGCCGTTCTTCAATGCTCAACTGGCTGCGGCACACAGCAATGACATTACCAAAGTCGCCTCGCTCCATTGCATCCTGAATTTCTATGACTTTTCGAACTTCAGTGATGGCACTTTGCAGGTTTTCCGCTGCCCGTTGTTGACCTCCCGATATCGCCGTCACCTTAGTCAGACATCGAGCTGCCTCTTGCAAGGCTTTTATTGCTTTTTCATAGTCGCGAAACTCGTCGATTTCCACTTGGGCACAGGTCGCATAGAAATTTGCAAGCAAATCATATGCATGACCCTTTGAATAGAATTGGATTATGTTTTTTAGTACTTTGCCATCAGATTGCCAGTTGAGACTCTGCAAATAGTTGGCAGCCATGATGTACACTTCGCGCTGTCTTGACATTCCCGCGAAAAAGACGATTTTGTCAGTGTCGCCCGATTTCAAGAGGCTCTTCATTGCACGAATCTTATCGCCAGCCTGAGTGAATTTCTTCGTTGCCGTGTGGTAGTCGCCCTGTTCCTGAAGTATGTCTCCGAGATCTGTGAGTATTTTACTCCGAGTCGAATGTTCTGCCGGCGTTTCATTGTCTCCTTTTTCAGGGGTCAACAGCTCTGAAAGAGACTCTGTGACGGGAACATTGCACTCGCGACACACCTGAAGAGCACGTTCATACTGTTTTGAAGACGCCAGCAAGTTGGCGGCTCGTTGTGGTTGCTGCGATTCGATGAAGAAATCAGCGCATCGTTCAATCAATTCTGGATCCGATGACGCATCCAATTCAGCCGCAATCACTTGCAATGTCTCCGGTTGCTGAGATGCAAAGGCCATCTCAACTGCCTTATGTAGCATGCCAGCTCGATGATAGAGTTCTACAGATCGCTTGAAATCCCCGGTTTCTTCAAAGTATGCAGCCGCTATCGCTTTATCCCGTGGCCGAGCTGAATTGGCGACAGTCCACAACTCATTCGCTAAATCGTTCTCCTTCGCAATGCGAACTCCATTCCCAAACGTTTGTGCTCGCATGTAGAATTGAATGGCCTCCTGCACTTTGCCAATGTTTTCGTAATGCCGAGCCAAATGATAGCAAGCCGATTTGTCTCCGCTCTGGCGTGCCACGGAATCAGCCCGAGATAATTGACCTAAGAAGCATAAAATGCGAACTTGCGAGAACCAATCTTCTGCTTTCTGATAGATCTTGAAGGCAGCGTCCATTTCGCCAATGCTTTCAGTGTATTGACCCCACCACTTCAGCAGACTCGGGTCCTTGGTCTCTTGCATGAATTGCTGCGAATAAAAATCTCTTGAGAATGGTTCGAAGCACACGAATTTCATCGGAATTACCTTCAAGCCGACGGGATCGCTGATCAACATTTGGGTAATGTTGTGAGTGGCATTGTTTGACTTTTCATAGAACGTCAATGCGCGGGTCACATCCCCCTGTTCGCGAAGCCATTCTGCATACTGGAAATAAGTATTCTTTAAGTGGACACGATCCAAGCGTTCAGCAATTTGCAGAGCTTCTTCGAATCGACCACAAGCCTGCAACAACTCATTCAGCAAATCGTGTCGACCGCACTTTTTGTAGAGCGCTTCAGCTTCGGGAATCATATTCAATTCGATCGCCAGCACTGCGATTCGAGCCTCCTCTTCCAAGGTTGTGTCCGTCATTGCCTGACGCAATGCTCGCACCGAAATGGCTTTATTCAAATGGCCCAAACAAACTTTGGCCACATCGAGTCGACCCGTTTTCACGCACATTCGCGCCAAATTCATCCAAACAACGTCCGACTGAATCGTTCGTATGCAACGGAATGCTTCGTCCATTTTTCCCTCGGCCACAAATAAACTGAAATCCAAGACCAGTTTGCGTGTGATCTCCACACTCGTTTCGATGCCTTTGAAGTTGTTCAACGTTTTCCGTTCGATCGCTCCGAATTGCAAGGAAATCTGAAAGGAAGAATTTGAATCTGAATGAGCGCTTTAGGACTCACTCGTCGAAGTCGTCAGCTTACCACGTATGGAGTGCACAAATTCAACAGCTGCTCGTCACCGGCCATATTCATCACTTCCAATTCTTTCACTTCCGATTTGCCATCCGTCGATATGAACATAATGTTTGCTTGGAATTCCGATGGCTTCTCCGATCCGAGTAGCGATTGCGCCGAAGGACTACTCGGTGTCGGGAAGGTTCCAGCTTTGGAGAGTTTCGATTGTTTTTTCTCGGCACGTTTTTGTGGTTGGATTCGAGTACGAGTTTCGCAGCACAGCAAACGAGAGTCGTCCATGTCCCAGAAGAAGGTGATGGGAATTCTAGGAGGAAAATTTATATTTCAATCTTATGATTGAGCAAAACGCCAGAGAGAAGAAATGAACTCGTTATACCTTGACAAAGGGGCAGCAGCATCACTGCTATTTGCCTCGTCTGTATGTGCGTGCTTCCGCAGGAAGTCGTGTTCTCCTACGATGTCTCGTTCCAGATCCCACACATACAGCTTCCCATCGGGCACTAACATCTCGTTCGCAATGGTCAAGGCAACATGCGTCCCAGTGGCATTGCATTTGGCCATGATGACCTCGCCGAAATTCGAGAACAAGTCATAGCCAGAACGAGCTGGGACCACCAGTTTCGGTTCGTGCCGGGAAAGATCATAGACCTTCAGGAAGCCATTCATCGTGAAGGTTGCCAAGAATGAGTGATTCAACGTGGCTCCAATGGGGTTGCCTTCATTGTCGCTGAACTGAATGTCCCGCAGCACCACCCCACCCAGCGAGTACAACTTCACATCAGCATGACCTAGAACGATGACAGTCTCATCCCAAATGAAAAGCTGCAAGCATTCGGCCGTTTGAAACGTCTGCATGTGTTTGATGTAAAGCGTTTTGTTTTTCGAGTCCTGATAATCGTCTGGTTTGTTTATTTTGTAAACCGACACGGCTCGATTGTTGGTTATGAGAAGATGGCGTTCTGTCAAGCATAAGCCAGTTATCGCCGATATGTCACCGTGGACTTGAGCCGACCGACCGCTGGCATGTTCGACATAGATTTGAGTGGCAGTCCTCTGGGTCGCCCAGATGTCTCGGGCATTGGCCGACAGCAGAGGTTGCTCCTTCAAAATGTACACGTTCGCAATGCAATTCACCATGACGCAGGACTTTGTCACGTCGCATACGCCCCAAATGCACTGTTTTATTGCACCGCGAACACTTGAAATGTTGTTCAACTGCCACAACCTTTCCGCCGAATCAGAATCACTGGATGCCGTGCCTGGCATAAGGTTCGTCCTCTTCCATGTGTACAAGTTGCCTTGATTTGTGCCAGCGCACAGTGTCTGGTTCTCGTAGCAATACGCGATGCATGTGAACACCTCCATTGTCTTGTTCATGGTGGATTTTTTCGGCGTCGCCGAATCATCCTTCTGCTGCGACGTTCTCAAGATCATCGGCAATAGAAAATTATCGCTTGTGTCAATGTCCCAAACGCGTACACTGAAGTCTCCAGTTATGATCGCGAGAGAGTCACCTGCCCACGAAATGGCTCCGTTTTGTCCGGGAACTTTTCCGCTGAGCTTAACTCGATCCAATTCAGTCAAAGCTCCCGTCGACTCGGCAATAAAATGACCAACGGTCATGTCCTCCATGAGTGTCACTACGGCCTCCCTCTTGGGATGCCATAGGATTTGTATGATGACTGATGGTTCGGATCGCAAAACCTCTGTGCAGGTGCCGGATTGATTCAAATAGTAGACAACGCCGGCCTGAGTGCCCACATAGAAGCAATGGTTATCCTTGACCAAGTTGTGTGACAAGTTTCGAGCCGCAGTTCGTGGCCGCCAGTTCGTTAAATTGTCCAAAGCCGTTTCGTCACCAGCCACTGCGGCTTTTGCCAGGCTATTCAACTCTCGAGCGACAGTATTCTGAACAGTTCGACGAAATGTGACGTGTAAAATGGAGTCCCTCAAATCATGAGTGAACATCGTCAGGAATTGACCTTGTGTGTCGCATCGCCACCCAGTCAAGACGCCTATCTGGAATATTTTTTGAAATTATTGTTGATTTTATTCGGAAGATGATATGCCTTCACTCACCGCGTCCGCTGTCACCATGCGTCCCCCTTGCTCGCTGAATTGAACGAAAACAATGGGAGCCTTGTGTGGACCCGTTACTGTTGAGAACTCTCGATGGCCAGCAAACCATGCATTCAATTCGCCATTCTCCCAGCCAGCGACCAAAAGCCGGCGCTCCGGATGCCAACACAAGGCAGTCGCCTGTGACATTGCGTGAACTGGGAATGTCACATCACGAAGAGGCTCACCCTAATGGATTCAATATTTGAGATGACTTCAGAATGAAACTCACTGGAACATACCGAATCATCGAAAAGTGTCACGGAGGCTCCTCGTTCTTGGTTGAATGACGACACAGCAAATATTGGCTCGGTTGCATGCCAAGCGCATACCGTACTGATGGCTTCCCCATCCAAAAATTGAGCTCGTGTATCGAAGTACAAAGTCATCTTCTTGCGGACGCTGCTATTTCTGCCACAAATCGAATACCTCTCGTTTCAACGTCAAAAACGAATTCACTTCAGAGGAGATTCATTTTTGATCATTGAAAATCTCTGCCGATGGAATTCAATGAATGGAAACCAAAACAAATTGTTGTCATGACAACTGACCGTGAAGTCACACACACATTCACAGAGGAGTACACACATAACCGGTTAGCGCAACAGGTGCTTGTGGTTGAGGTTTGCGTCTTGGGTTGAATATTGATCTTGGAACGCATGGAAACAATCTACTGGCTTCAAAAATGAAAATGCTTGTTGATTTTTCTTCCTTTCATTTTATTAACAAAATGCGTGCAAAGAAATTATGCCAAATGCATTATTTGATGGATAAGAGGGCCCCAGATCGAATTTAAAATTATTTTTTCTTGTCTTTCAAGCCAGCGCCAGCATTAAATTTGAAGAAAATAATGTCCCCGTCTTCAACGACATAATTACGCCCTTGTTGTCGGTATTTACCGGCAGCTTTGGCAGCTGCCTCGGAACCTTCTTCTTTGAAATCAGCGAAATGCATGACTTCAGCCATGATGAAACCGCGCTCAAAGTCGGTGTGGATTCGTCCGGCAGCTTGCGGGGCTTTTGTTCCTTTCTGCAACTCAAGGAGACATTATAGTTTGGATACCAACTCGATTCGGTGTTGAGGTAAGAACCGTACCTGAATGCTCCATGCTTTGACCTCATCAGCGCCTGCTGTGAAGAAATACTCCAGTTGAAGAGCCTTGTAGCCGTTAATAATGATCTTATCCAGGACGGTGTCGCATTTCGTTTCCTCGATGTGGGCCTTACGCAAACCCTCATCCTCGAATTCAGCCAGTGCAGTTTCGAACGCTCCCGAGAATGGAATGATCACCGAGCCTGGATCGTTCTTGTCAACCCATTCCTTGATCTTGATGAGCCATTTGTTCTTCTTGCGAATGAAATCTTTGTCGGAAAGATTGACTAAATAGATGACTGGCTTTGATGTCAAGAAGAGATGCTTGTTGAGAACTTCGATCTGCAAAAGAAGGAAAATCGGGCAATGAAATTGAAGCCGTGGGTATTCGATTGTCTAAACCTACGTCGTGGGAACTCCAATCCGAGAATCGAATGTGACGCTTTTCTTCTGAAATGACACCTTTCACCTTCATCAAAGTGTCCTGAAAAATAATCAACATTGTAGAACTCCATCGCGCAAACGCTCATCGAACCTACGTATTCTGGTTTCGCTTTCTTGTCGTTTGCTCGGATCACCGTTCGTTCCATTTTCTCAAGGAGTTTATCCAAAGTATCCTCGTCCTTGAGACGGAGTTCCTCAGAGATAATATCCAAGTCACGAACTGGATTGACTTCACCTTCAACGTGAGTCACATCTGGGTCTTCGAATGCACCTGGAATTCGGGAAGGTTAGCAAGCATTGACAGCGGGTAGATTTTCAAGACTTACGACACAAATGGAAGATGGCATCGCAAGCACTGATGTGGGACAAGAAAGCATTTCCAAGACCTTGACCTTCAGCAGCACCTTTCACTAAGCCGGCAATATCGACGACATTCAAATAACCTGGCACCTTGCTGTAAAACAATAAAAGTTAATCCTCTAATCCACTTGTCATCATCCGAGAATTTTACCTGGCTGGCTTGTGGTATTCAACGAGATAATCCCAACGGGCATCTGGAATTGGTACGCGACTCTCATTTGGGTCGATGGTGCAGAAAGGGAAATTTTCCGCTGGGGCTGCACTTTTCGTGAGAACGTTGAAGAATGTTGATTTGCCAACATTTGGAACGCCAACAATGCCCACACGCAGATTGGTGCCGACGCGACCAATCAATGGCTTGCGTTCGGGCTCTTCGACTTTTTTGGGTGGCATCTCTGGAATGACAAAACAAAAACAAGTTTTTATAGACAACGGCTATTGACATTCAGTGATTCGGGCAAGAGGGAACAGACTGACGGGTGAATTCTCAATGCCGGAAATGATTTGGTTGCTTTCAAAGTTTGTGCTATTTTTGGTATCAATCATCATTTTTAGCTCACTTCATAACCTCAATCACCAAATGAAAACATTCACCCAGCTGGGCTAACGTGAAATTTTTCCGAGGCCAAGAATGATCAAGGCATCGAGAGGCTTAGGATCAAAATGACGAATACCTTTTTGGGAAACTGGTCAACTGCCCTTGATAATTTCACAAAAGCTAATCAGATTCAGACACTCCGGTTGAACGTGGTATATTTCTTCACACGAAGCTAAAGAAGGAATCATCGAATGACAGTTCGCCGTGATGACAAAATCACAGAAAGAGACGGCGATAGTCAACACAGTCAGCCGGCACTTTCAGTGCGAACCAATGAGCTCGAAATGATTCGGATATATTGATATCGAAGTCTTACTCGAAAAATCTTATTGGCTCTGTTGATCGCACCTTGGCTTGGCTAGGGGATTGATGTACGAGGACTCATTCTATAGCATCTTACTCAATCATCAACTTTCATAAATTTTTCGGGAAACAAATCCAAAAAAAGAAAAAAAATCATCGAAGGTTGGCAACACTTCAAACGAACGAATTTTTGAATCATCTGAACGAGAGTCGCTTGACAACTCCATTGTTGCTGTCGTTTATAAATATCGCATTCAAAATCATTCGCTGCGGTTATTTATTTCGACATTTTGAATACATTCCAATCACCGTCGAGCACATTTGTAATTTAATTTGAAGGATAACCCAACAGTAAGTGTTGTTCACTCAAAAATCGGTTCAAAGCACTGGAATCTCAGCCACTCTTTGGATTTTCCTCAACCTCAGTCAAACTGAGGTTATGTTTGCTGCTTTCGTTCAACAAGTAATTTAGTTCTCGTCCACTCAAATAGAACCAGCAATATGGAACCAATGGCATTAGGTAGTCCAAGTAGTCCTTCACCAGGCAGCAATTATCTTCCATCGTTTCTGATGGGCGAGTCCAACACATCGGCGGCACCGCGAAGCAACACTCTGTCGCCGAGCAAAGGACGTGCTTTGGCTTTCGGTAAGCGTCGCACTACAAATGTTTCATCATCAAAAATAATAAATTCGTTAAATTTCAGCATCCCAAGGAACGCCAGTGACATCACCAGGTGATTTGAATCGTTCGATTTTGCAACAAAAAACATTGTTCGGATATCAACAAACACCACCCAGTGCTCAGTACGGAAATGTCTCGCAACTGAGTCATAACACCAGTGTCTCAGGGCCACCAACACAGGGTCTGTTCGATTCATTACGAATCGAGAAAAATGCTGTTGCCGAAAATGTTTCTTTCTCCCAGAAAGGGCGGCAGCTCAACCAAACCTCGTTCAATCAATCGATTAATGACTCGTTCCAGAGTGATTTCAATACGTCGAGGTATGTTTTGTCTCACTTCAAACCGACAACAATTTCCAATTTACTAATCGAATCCACTTTTCTACAGGATTACATCCCCGACTGGCTTCCAAGATTTCCGCACGCCAAACACTTGCCTCTCACCAACCGGAAAGTCGTCAAATTTCTGGGTTACAATTTATGGTTTCCCCCAGACGGCCACATCAATGATCCTCTCGCATTTCTCGCAATGTGGGACGATTGTCGAGAAGATTTTCCCACCGCAGAGTGGCAATTGGGTACATTTGCGATTCGCTTCGGGCATGGAATGCGATAAGGCGTTAAATTATCACGAACGGATCATCGCCAATAGCATTATGATCGGGGTGACGTACTGCAAGGACCCCTCTATAGTAGATAAGGAGAATCTAGACCGAAGCTAGTGAGTAGATTAGCCTTCACTGATTTTTAGAAGAACAATAGATTAAATGTCTTATATTCGTTGAATCTTTCAGCCTCCCCATCAATCGTGTGCGACCCCTAGCGCAGATCGCTTATAAGAATGCCCAAAGCCCAGCCGAGGTAATGGCCAGCCCGACCACACCCAGACGAAGTTCAGGCATTGTCAACAAAGCTATGGATATGTTTTTCGGCTGGTGATCAAACGTTTCAGTGGAGAACCGCCATTTTCGAGGAATTCACTGGTCCGCTTGTCAACCAAGCGTGCAATTTTCATTTGGAAAATTAGGAAAAATTACAAACTTTCGTTAGATTTTCTATTGAGAGTTCATTAACATTTATTGAAGTTCTAAAAGATACATTGCGTGCGATTTCATTCATTTTTGGTTCATTGATTTCAATTTAAAATGGTCTTAAACGACCAGTTTTTGTTAATTTTGATTCAATCATCAATTTTTTTTTTCATTCCTTGTTGTTCAGTTGGATTTCAATAATATAAGAAACCACCGAGCGTTGTTATTTAATAATAATTTTAAGACGACGGAACTTTTGTGAAAGAATAAATTCGGAAAATTATCGCTCAACTCTCGTTGCGTTTCGATTTACAGCAATGAAATCAATGGACAATTGAAAACAGGATAAAGTATTTGTTTCGGATTTGAAAAATGGTCCTCGCACAAAATAGGTGTTGCCCAAAACGGAGCTTGTGATGAAAATGTAAAATATGAAAATACGTTTCTACTCGCTAAGAAGTTGGATGACATCAGAGCAACGTGAGCGTTGCCTGGGAGTGAAAATGTTACAGGAAAATCCCGGGCATCACAAATAGGTTCGTTTCTGCTCTTCAGCACCGATTATGTCGTCCAGCACTTTTTCCAGTTGGTGGGTGGCCGCTGATAGTTCAACGTTGTCGCTGAAAGAATCTGTCGGAGAAAGCAATCGTAACGTTTTCGATCCCATTTCCATTCACAAGCGCCACTCACCATCGATAATCTCCTTGACTTTTAACAGCAAACCTTTGAAATTTTCAATGTCCGTGTCTTTGATCAAATCATTGCCAGAGATTTCACACAGTGTTGGGAGAATATCCTTTCGGGTGGATTGGAATGAGCTTCCAGGAATTGATTGGTTCTTCGCCATGAACCAAGTGCTCACATCGTTGATTGACAAGTCGGAATTGTTGTTTTCCAAGTAGGTCTTGTTGATCTCATTCCCGCGCACTGGAAAAGGACGAAAAGGATATTTTTTTCGATTAATCGGTCGATTCCAAGAGAATCTTTTGCTTACATGATTTCCCCATTGGGCTGCCAATACTGAAACGCCTTAGACTGGTATCATTCTTCCTGGCGTCGCGATACGGAGTGCTCGCATGTGGATAAGGTGAGTTCGGTTGAATTGTGCTGAGATCGCGTAGCTGATTGATGATTTCGGTCAAAAAGTGTTGATGTTCCTCGAAGAAGTTTCGATTGTTTGTCAGCAATTCCTTGGGGTTTGGTGTGCGTCGATCACATTTTGGGGTGGCGGCAACCTTTTGGAATTGCTCAGATTGCTTAGTCAACAAGTTGATGATGGCGTTCAAGCGCACCGTCAACCGGTTATCGTTCGTTGGCATGAATTGGATGCTCTCCGTATTATCCAATTGCTTGTTCAGTTTGATTGTACTGAACTTCGATTCATTGACACAGTCAATGGTGGCTATTCGCTCACTATTATTGGCGTTCTTATCGTCGACGATCTTCGTTTCCATCGTCACATTCCCACGGTCCTCCGATGTCGATCGAAAGAAATTGCAGAGTTTCGCCATGAATGAGAAAACTTTACCCGAAGCCACCCGCTGGATTTCCCGAGAAAGAGAAAGGTCATTTTATCTGTTGAGTCGGAAAGAAACGAAATTCAACTTACGTTTGAGCTAATCTCATACATTCGGTGAGACAACTCATGCTTTGAACTGGAATATCCATGGCAAAAGCACTCATAACAAAGCGAGAGTTTTCGACAGTGCTGACATTTAAAACGAATGCCCTGAATCGGTGACATTTTGCAAGAAACACAATTGGCATCGTGAACGATATTTTGCGATTCCCTGATCCGTTGCACCAAGCCCAACACACTCGAATAGCACGAAAAACTGATGGCTTGATTCTGCCAAAGACACATGAATTGATATTCGTTCAGGCCATTCAATCCCGGACATTTTTGAAAGCATTCCTGCAGCCAATCAGAAGTGACATGCGATCCGTAATGCACACTTTCATCCAAATAAGAAAAGAGCTTTGCAATCACTTTGATCATCGATTCAAAGCGGAATCGAGTGACACATCGATTATGATCGGCAATCAATAAAAACTCCTCCAAAACCATTTTTTGATAGTTCAAATTGTTGCACAAAATCAGGAGCGTTTGCTTCAAATCCAACAAAGACAAAGGAAACATTCGATTCCTGAAATGAAATAGAGATTGATCCACAGCTTCGAAATCGCTGCATATTCACCAACTTACGCATCAAAGACATTCCACATGAAATTCGCCAAAACGGCAATGGAACGTTCCATGTCAAAATCGATGCATTGCGAAAAATACCCTGATTTTTCGGCAGCAAAGTAAATATCATGCAAAATAGCTGTCAGCTGATGTGGTTTGATCGTCGGTGCATTGTCGGATTGTTGAAAGCCATGCTGATCCAAAACAGCCGTCACGAAAGGATAAGGGACATTTACAGCTGAAAATTTGGAAAACAAAATAATCTTCAACGGTCACTTTCCGACGAACGCTGCACTATTTAACCTACTGTAAAAGGATTGCTTCAGGAACCATAATTTCGTTGCACATCGATATGTGACGTATTTAATGGATTTGTATTGATTTTGAACGACATTCAGCACTTCCAGCAATCTCGGACTGTCGTTCTGGACCTGACCGGTTGTTTTGTTCACGTACTGAATATATCCTGTGTCGGTTTCACGTTGCTCCCACAATTTTTCCATTGCACTGTGATTTGTTAGTTATTTCTGATATTATTCAAAGAAATATTCATGCTCAACACATTATTTTAAATAAAAAAATAAACTTTTGTTCAAAGAAAATCAGTTGGATTCTTCAAAAAGGTTCAAAACAAAATCCATTATGTCATGCGTTCGGGTCAAGTTGGCGCCATGTTCACAATCGCAATGCTGCCAATGCACGCATGCTTGCCAGACTTCGACGAGGGTCTGTGATTTCGAAAATGGCAACAGACTTTGGTGCGGGGACAAGAGCAATCCAAAACGATCATTTTTCATAGTTCATAAACGTTTCTTTCTCTTTATTATAAATTATTTTGTTTCAAATTTACAATTACTAGTGAATTTTATTGAAAACTCAACATCAATAAATTCAATAAATAAAGTACAAATCGACATTGTGATCAAATAATTTGATGACAAACCAACAAATGGAAGAATGACATACATATTCTCAGATTATTTGCTTGTGCGATGATTCCTCTAGGCTATGCGGTCGTATGAATGGTGGTTAAGTCCTTGAAAGCTACGGATGTGGGCTGTGATTTTTGGTGGAAGGGAGGGATGAGGGTGAGATACGATCTTCGATGACCTAGGGGACTAACTATATCGAGAGTTCGTATCTTACGTGGTTGAGCTCGAGGTAAATTCTCGAGTGTAAATTCTGTAGAAGCAATTTCATACTCAAAAAGTATCTTCTCGAAAGGCTCAAGCAGGCAAAGACAACGGCATACTTCAGAAAACTGCTGACCTCCCAAATGTTTATAAACGAACGCGTATATCAATTCTTAGAAATATCGTCAAGTTATCGCATATAATTCTGTGATTAGAATTCAAAACTTTAAACATTATTCGACTGCATTCGATCGATTTCACATAATTTGTATTCCATTCAATTCGCTAATTATCAAATTCCGAACATTGATATTTTCGTAAATATTTCGTCTAAGCCTAAAACACTAAAACGGTATATGCAACGTTATCGTACAACTGCTGAATAATGACTAGAATGTTGTTATTGATTAGAACTATGACTATATTGTCGGAAACCTAAGATTACGTTTTCTTCTTCTGTGGGATTGAAAAATTGAAAAGATCTGCTACTCGAACGTGGTGCGCTACCTGCTAAGCCTAAGATTCAATGTTTGCGCGTAGTGATAGGACCGTTTCACCAAATCGCGTGCATGAAGAAAACTGACAATCCGCGAGATGAAAACGATTCCACCACATTCGCTACGCGTACTAATTTACTCAATGCCAAAAGTGTTGGTTTCCTCAACGGCAAGCAAAAGTTTCTCGTGCAAGATTTCTGGCGTTGGATACGGCGGCAAATCCAGTCGATTGAAGCAAGTATGTGCCCGTGGCAAAGCGTTTGGTTTACCCCATTTCTCGATACAAAAACGTCGTGGACCCGTTGAGCCGCGCAAAGCGGAAAAGCCTTCGTACGGAATGCTTGAAGTGCCGGTCACGAACTGCAACAGTCTCAACCGCTGTTCATTTGTGAATTTCTCGATGACCTGCCAGAACCAAATGATCACTTGATGGTTATCGTAGTATCCGCTTCGATATTCTGTATTGTTTCGCCAGTCATTGATGTCGATTTCAGCGGTGCCAGCAATGACTAATTCCAATTCACGAGCATCGAATACGGAAACGAGCCGTGGATCAACCACTTCGTAGAAACCTCGGACCAAGGATTCAGTTTGCTCTTGAACGCCCCGTTCCAATCGCCATTTCACCATTCGCTCCAAATATTCCTTTTTGTTGCGCTCGTTGACAACAATCGATTTGCCTCCTGCCTTCAATTCACGTTCGACAATGCGCCCCAGTAGCTCTTCAGTGACACAAAAGCTCAATCCCAAGCTACTTCCGGTGCCAATGTCATTGTCTCGAATCCACTGCAATGACTGATGGAACTCATTGTCAAGCGACTCTAAGTCGCTCAATGACACAGGATATCGCAGTAATGCCTTGTAAAATGGTCGAGTGAAAAATGCATCCAACAAATACTGATGAACCAATGCCAGTCCCAGCACTCGACCGCTGAATCGGAACCTGAAACAGACCAGAGGATTGTCATCGGAACTCTAAGCGAAAATGGTATTAAATCACTCACCAGTCATGGCAGTTGTCAACGAATGCCGATAAGGGCGACACTTGCACTGTGTAGGTATCATTGGCGGAATACTCGAACAGCCCATAGTAGGGGTTGAACAGTTCGCGTGAGAGCAAGAAGAAAAACTCTCGCGACGGTCCACCGTAGTCCAGACCCTCTTCAGTGTCCCATAACACCGCTAACCGTCCCCGCTGCAGATCCTTCTTGTTAGCCGACATGATGCGACGGAAGGCATCTTCCAGCAAATGAGATCGTCGAATATGAAGCCTAAAACAAACCACAATTCCAAAATCGATCTCATTGCTCCGATGAAATTGAACTTACTTGAGCTTATGCGGTCCTTGGCCGTAGCCCTTTGACTCCAACTTTCGATAAAAACTCCGAAGTTTTGCCTCAAAATCACGACGAAATGGTGGAGGTCCTCGCTGCGTCACCCGGTTGGCATTCAAATTCGGTGAACCTTGTGGACTGCGTGCCTGCACAGGCACATAGCTCATAATCTCTTGTTCAAAGAGGCTGCAAATTGAATGCACAAATCACATTTAAATGGTCAATAGATCGACAACAAT
>JANSTV010080270.1:0-21537 GCA_027564135.1 Lestremia cinerea | reverse complement strand
GAGAGAGAGAGAGAGAGAGAGAGAGAGAGAGAGAGAGAGAGAGAGAGAGAGAGAGAGAGAGAGAGGGAGGGAGAGAGAGAGAGAGAGAGAGAGAGAGAGAGAGAGAGAGAGAGAGAGAGAGAGAGAGAGAAAGAGAGAGAATGAAGAATGCCACTACTTTCGGGTGGGCTAATGTCTGTCGGGCAGAGCTTTCAATCATGTGAATAATTTGTCGAAAATCAACCAATCCCAATAATGATCGATCGCGATGGCTATTAAGATGACGATGCACACACCAATCGATCAAACGAACGATTTCCAAGCGAATCCCATCAGACAATAAGCAAGTCGAGTCAAATTGTTATCGTCGCCGCCATCGTCGGCAGCAGTGGCGGCGGCTCAAGTTCCAATAGTCGTGGTGAAATGTTAATTGGCTAATTAATATTTCATGTATTGATAAATACAAACTCGTTTAATATTTTAATCGTAATTTTCCTCATCATTCAATGGCCGGCAAAGCGAGAAATGACGATATTGCCCGGATCGGTTGGTCGGTCGCTAAGCCGCAACTGGTCATTGTTGCCGAGCGTTGGCTGGCAATTTTCACGTGGACTAGAGCATTAGGGCAAAAACGGCTCAATTTGTGTCCGTCATTTGTTATTGATGACATTTTATGGTTTTCGACGGTTTTGTAGGTCGCTTGGCATTGCCTCTGTCTAATTTCTATTTCTGATACTCAAACCAATGGATGCTGCCCGCTTAAACCTTTAATGCCGTCAGACCAGTTTTCGTCCGATATTATTGTCGTTTTTTTTTCTTGGTTCGTTCGCTTGTTCGGAGACGACAGACTTAGTCGTAGCTCGTCTGTTCGAAATATATATATATATATATGTATATATGTATTTAAAATTTATTATTCATCTATGTATATATGTATATATGTATATATATATTCAAAATACTTTCGATGATTATCGCTTTTTATGAAAGTGAAATTTTTTGTCGTCATTTTCGAATACTTCGAATCGCGTTTCCTCTTTTACGAGTTAGGTGATTCGATCGGGTCGATCATGTGGTGATATCATCGATGGCCATTCAGAATATCATGTTGTCGTTTGGTGTGTCGTCGGAGAACGGGGAGACAACTGAAATCGACACGCCGTCTTGCATTGGTTCCGATTCGACGATTTCAGACAAAAATTCTAAGACTGAAACTCATGTGCGATCCGTGAACCAGCTTAGGTGAATGAAACTGAAAATGCCATCGGAGGTTAATAACACATGCGATGCGATGAGATGATGCAAGCCGCTCGGGAATGTTTGAATGCGATTTTTGGCTTTCAACTTTTGATATTTTTCTGGCATTTGCATTTGGCCAATGGCCCAGTTGATGGAAAATCCGGTGAATTCATTCAATGACTCGGTTCTTTTTGCGTTTCAGACATTGACAACGATCCAAATCGTGCTCCACCATGTGATCCAGCTGTGTGCGTGTTGCCAGACTGCTTCTGCTCCGAAGACGGTTCAACGATTCCCGGAGGTTTGCCAGAGAAGGAGGTGCCAATGATGATTACCATCACCTTTGACGATGCCATCAACAACAACAACATCGAGTTATACAAGGACATCTTCAACGGCAACCGCAAGAACCCCAACGGATGTGACATCAAGGCGACATTCTTCGTCTCGCACAAATACACCAACTATTCGGCTGTCCAAGATACTCATCGCAAGGGTCATGAAATCGCTGTCCATTCAATCACGTAAGACATCCTGATAAAGTATTGAAATGGAAATTGACATTAATGTTCGTCCTTTTGCTTCGTTTTTTTTTTAATTGTAAATCCAGCCATAACGATGATGAACGGTTCTGGTCCAACGCCACCGTCGACGACTGGGCCAAGGAAATGGCAGGCATGAGAATCATAATTGAGAAATACGCCAACATCACAGACAACTCAGTGGTCGGTGTGCGCGCTCCGTACTTGCGTGTCGGCGGCAACAATCAATTCACGATGATGGAAGAACAGGCCTTCTTGTACGATTCTACCATCACTGCTCCATTGTCGAATCCACCACTGTGGCCTTACACCATGTACTTCAAAATGCCGCACCGTTGCCACGGCAACTTACAGAGCTGCCCAACTCGTTCGCATGCCGTTTGGGAAATGGTCATGAACGAGTTGGATCGTCGTGAGGACCCAACCAATGACGAGTACTTGCCTGGCTGCGCTATGGTCGATTCGTGCTCAAACATCTTGACCGGCGATCAATTCTACAATTTCTTGAACCACAACTTTGACCGCCATTACGAGCAAAATCGCGCTCCGCTGGGTCTGTACTTCCACGCTGCTTGGTTGAAGAACAATCCCGAATTTTTGGACGCGTTCTTATATTGGATCGATGAGATCTTGGCCAATCACAAAGACGTCTACTTTGTTACCATGACCCAGGTCATCCAATGGATCCAGAATCCGCGCACAATCAGCGAAGTCAAGAACTTCGAGCCATGGAGGGAGAAGTGTACCGTTGAAGGTAATCCAGCTTGCTGGGTACCACACAGCTGCAAATTGACATCGAAGGAGGTTCCCGGGGAGACCATCAACTTGCAAACGTGTGTGAGGTGTCCCAACAACTACCCATGGTTGAATGACCCAACTGGTGACGGTTTCTTCTAAGTCATTAAACATTAAACAATCGATGTAATGGTAATTGCACGAAAGCGAACAACAAATTAGCTAAACGAACCTCGGAAGCAATTCTTCGAACGAAACATTTCCAACAAAATACGAACGCAAACCGTTTTGGCCCACAGGCCATCGTACACCAACTGCTAATCAGCAATATGAGACACGACTACTGACCACTGACTGGATCCCCAGATTCTTACGCACTTGGTTTCATTCTGTTAATCCTCTGTGACTATGTGATGCTCCCCAGATTCCAAAAACAGAGTGATTTCTCCGCAACTCTACTTCGGTCGTCGGTCACATACTGAACCAATTTCTTATCAATCCAAAACGGAATCCTGTTGCGTCCTTTTTCTCGAATTTTTTTTTAATTATTTTATGTTTTATTTTGTTTTCATTTTCTAGTAATTTTTATTATTCTATAGATTTAAGCACAAACCGGTCCAAGTCTGAGAAAATATCTTTTGTAATTTTGAAAACCGTTAATTCTTTATCATTTTGAACAAGAAAAATAAATTTATTTTTATTCCAAATTTAAATAAAACAATCGTTTCATTCTCATTGAGGTGGAGATAACCATGGCATTCCATCGAGATTCGGATGCAAAGGTGCAAGCAGAAATTCATCACCTCCCTTTTCTCCCTTCTCCCCTCTCAAATGTCAGGTCACCAAGTCTTCCCTTTCTAGGTGGACTGCTGCTTGGAATCATAATCGATTGGGAGGCTCAGCCAAGATGAATCAAATGAAGGCAAAAACATATTAAATTTTCAACAACATAATTTCTTTAAATAACGTTTAAGATTACAAAATACAATCATTTTAATGAATAAAATAAACCATCGAATCGAGATGTGCTCGGCTCACGCAAGCCGACAACGACTTTCGAAGCGAAAATAAAAAGCTACAAAAAAAACAATACGAATTCTACAATCCTTGAAACAAATGCTCAAAATCACAAACATAATGCTGAGCGCGATTGCGAACTTCTTCGCGAACTACATTGCCACCATAGCCGATGAAATAATCGGCAGGCGGAGATGCTTCCAAATCTGTGGCACCGTCGCCAATCATGACAATGTTGGCATCGTCGGTCAATTCGCGACGAATTAATGCAATTGCTTCGCCTTTTCCGCCAGTGCGCGATGTTGGTTGCTCGGTGTCGAATCCAGCGTATTCACCTGCGAATAGAAAACGGACGATGCTTAGTTATGGCCGAGGGTTTTAGCAAGACAGTTTGCGAGTCGAATACATACCGTTAAATGAGAAGAAGAGTTTATTGCTGTACATGTTCTCTAATGGAATTCCCAGCTCTAGCGCCACTGGCTCAATTAGGCAGTCAAATCCACCGGTGATGAGATACACTTTTTTGTTTGCTGCTTTCAAGCTAGCGACAAATTGTCTGCAGACGGGAAGTGGAAATGAATAAAATTAGCTCAACAGCAAGGCTCTTTGATGAAGAGCATGGGTAGGACGACTCACTTGATTCCATTTGATAATGTGCATGGGTGTGTTTTCAGGAAGTCCCGAATTTGCTTTTGTGACGGGCGAATGATGTTCAAACGCAAGCGCAAAGCTTCCTGGAACGTCATCGAACCCTTCATCGCCTCTCTGGTCAATCGGGCTACCTCTTGACCTTTGTTGCAGAAACGAGCCAACTCATCGATACCCTCCTCCCGGATTACAGTCGAGTCAACATCAAAGCACACCACTTGGGCGTTTTTGATGATTTGCGCTGCCTCAAAAGCATTCTTAGACTTGTCAACAGCATCGCCATTATTCATCGTTGTGAATGTGTTACCGTTTGCGTGGTGGATCTGTTTGACGAGAGTTGGTCCGACGGTGCGGGCTGTTTGCGTTGCCGCTACGTTTTCAGCTGCTGGAACTGATGCTGAAATAGCAACGAGACTGAGCAAAGATGTGTTCAATCTGAAAATAGAAATGCGCAATTAAATTAGCCATTTTCATCATTAGGTGAATGCCATCCGTTTTATTTGATGGAAAGTTGAATGTTTGGTCAATCAATTGACTGTTCGATTCAATGCACGAACGGCATTTTGAATGGCGTAAACAATAAACATTCGATGGGAATTTTAATTTCAAAATGGTTAATGAACTCTCTGACGAATATGTTTTTGTATGCCACGGTCGGCGCCCTGGTAGGGGGAAGAGTATGCTCGAAAATTGCTAGGGAAAATATGAATTGCATATCTCTGGGCGCTTAAAACTTAGGCGAGGCGAAGGGATCGTATGTTCCATCAGGCATTGTTATGCATTGTTATGGCCACCCGAAATGAATAACAATAAATATCCCAGCAAAATATGAGATGAATACAATCAATACACAACAACAACTGGCAACCATCATATGTGCATCCAACGGCACACTCAATCAAATCACCTTTCATTCATTTCCTTTGCTTTGTCCATTGATAAGGCCGATAACACGTCTCGAGAATATCAATAACACAGCAACGATGATTTGAATACCGAACGAACACTATCCGACCAGTGTGCTACACCAGCAGGCAATCATCATTACGAGAAAAACAATCGTAAATAGAACACTCCAATTCGCTATCCGAATCTATCAAGCTTATCGCTGTGACTTTCTCGCTAGCCAACTGGCTGCTGCGAATATCGGCCACTTGAAACGTTCGATCGAGCAAAAAATACGCTAAGTTATCAATAACCAAGCACACGTTTACTTGCGATACAATCCGCATTCGATTGTCGAACGGACGCGATATGAGACGCCCGACAGCAATCTCTTGCCGAAATTGTTGTTTACATAAAGAGAAACACAATTTCATTTTCAATCAGCTGTGTTGAGCTGCGTTGCAATGAGCTCAAACACACCAGCGAGAAAGCCCACGACGAAAAAAAAAAACAAGAAAAAAATCGAGAGGGAGAGGGAAAAAACTGGTGAACACAGCATCGACACATGATGTATTTGCTTGGTTGGGTTTCTTCAACTGCCGTAGCCCGTCGGGTATTATCAATGGTCGACATTGTGATTATGGGGCATCGTCGATCAGTGCAGCAACACGTTCGGGATTATCGGTAGTCCGAATTTTTCTTGGCCAGTTTGATCCGGTCAACGGCAATGGGTGCGCAAAAATATGTAATCAGCCTGAACGACGACGCCAACAATGACGAGGACCACAGCAACTCGGCGTTGCAAAGCGTTTGCTCAAATGACTTTTTGAATGGCGTGGATTTCATCAGAATTCTAAGCGAGTTATCGCTCGAATTGAATATGAGAACGTGCGGACGCAAAAAAAAAACGAGAAAAAAAACAAATTTGGATTGTCGGTGGCAGGCGACGACCCAATCCAGCTGGGACCGAGGCACTCAAAGCCGGTCGCAAAAACAAACAAATCAAAACGATTCGAAAAAATAAAATCGCCGATGGCAACGCGTGATGAAATTGCACACCGCATGGCCCCGAACGTGTTTCGCCAATACTCATACGCAGTGTCTGTGTGTGCCCAAGTGAAAATCTGTGTTGTTGTGATTACACACGAGGACTACTGCCACGGTAGCGAAACAACAAAAGTGGCTTGTGGCCGAAATTCAATTCCAATTTGTTTGTTGACTGATCTCTGCGCGCCCTTTAGCCCCGACCTCGAAATCGGACGCAAAACATTCTGGCACAGGAACAAACCTGAAAGATTCGCCAAACGAGCGACGACCCACGCGCGACTGATTCAGCCAGCATTCTTTTCGACGGAATAGCGCATCGCTGAAATTCGCATAATATTTTCCTCTGTTATTCTTCCATTGTGCGAAAGGCAGAGTACCGTTGTCGCCGCGGAATGAACGACTTGTCGGAATGACGTAAATGTAACTTTCGAACAAAATATGAGCGACCACGTGTGATTGATAGCGAATCGAGGGGGGTCAACATAATATCTTGACATCATCGCAAATTCAAGACAAGCAATTTATCTGTTTGTTTGCCGATTCGATGGCGTCTTCGTCGGTCTCATCATTCGACAGCTGTTCGAATCAAGTGATGCAATCTCCTCAAACACTATCTACCACCGTTCGAAGCATATTCGAATCTCCAATTCGCAGGGATCAAACTCGCTCGCCACATAGCGAATGCCCCAACCACTTGATCGCGGGACACGCTATTTTCGGTGCTCAACAACAGACACAAAGTTTGTTTATTTGTTTTGATGTTTACTGTTCTCGTTGTTTACGCGAGAGCGCACGGCCAATGTTTTGAACAATCAACGAAATGACGTACAATGATTACTTCGAATGGTGATTTTCCCCGACAGAGAATGTTTGTCAATTTGAGGGCAACTCCAATTTCCGTTAACGAATTGAATCGAAAAACTACTCAGAGATTTGAAAATGATCACGAGTTGCCGGAAGAATGATTTTGCCATTGTCAGCTGCAAGTCGGATTCGTTTGTTAAACAAAGCAAAGAGATGCAAAGAAAAACCTGTATTGTTTGTTTGTGTTGTTTACCAAAAACAAATCCGTTCGATTCCAATCATCGATTCGAAGTGAGTGGCGATCGAAAAGGCCTCCCACCCATAAAATCGAGGAAGTGCTGAACTGGCAATTGGAAATTCGTGCTCATTTCCTGTAAACACCGTCACACCGTCTCACAAACAATCGCCTGTTCTTTCCTCGTTCGAATGACCCAAAACCACAAGCGAATGCGACAAAAACGACAAGCAATAATAATAATGACGGCACATGCAACGAAATCAATCCGCTCAAGGCTGTCATCGTATCGACTGGTCGACATATGAATGATACTTGAATGTGAATTCAATTCAATCAAAATGCCATTTGTCTCCATCAGAAAATTGGTCTGCTGAAAGCCTAAATGAGAACCCGCTCAAACTGACTCACCGGTTCATTTTGATGCTGTTTTGTTGTTGTTGTTGTTCCGGAAAACCGTACGAAATAGAAGAGTAACAAAGAAACGATTTGAAATCACTTTGGAATATACAAAATCACTTTCGGATTTTTTTTTTGAAATTTCAACGTTATGGCGTGTGACCGAATACGATGGAAAAATTCTAAATAGAATTTTGTTTGTGTTTTAGAATGTGTCGCTTCTGGATGCCTTTGTTCAACTATTGACGCACGCAACCAATTCGGTCTTGTCCACACGAAACTCTTTGTTCAACTGTCGAGTGTAAATGGAAATGGTCTGATTTTTAAATAGAAGCCAGTGCGCGCGCGACTCTTAGCAATTGACGATTCGCAATTCACAGCGATGATTACAATATATATAGGTTTTGATGGCTTTTAGCTTCGTTGCAATGGGCCGTAAACAACAAAAAAATCGCATCGCGATACACAGATACGTTTTTCGCCAATGTGAAAACGACAACGGGGGAAAAATACGCCAAGATTATTATTGATGTTGATAACGCTATCGTTGAACGTACTGTGTTTGGCAGAAAGTGCCTAAGAGACGATCTGTTGTTACGTAGGATCGATTGTTGTTGATGCAAATGCAAAACCCCTAGGAAAATAATAATCAGCTGATGTTTTTTTTTCGGGTATGGTCGTTCCGACTCGGTGAATTTGAAGACTTGTTTTCGTTGTTGTTGTTGTTTGTTTGTTTGTTTTTCTCCTTCCTCGTTTCTGTAGAAGGCAATCACTCCAATGGGAACGGCATTAGGGAAATTACGTCTAGTCGGTCGATCTGTTATCGCCTCGGTATCGCCGTGAAACTCGAGAAAGCTGGATGATTCAACACCCACGGATTATTGGTAGTGCTATTCGAACATGTTTTTGTCTTAACTGACTGTGATGCCACAATGTCAAGAAACACATTAAAATGCGAATGATTGCGCTCTGATTCCGTCAGTTGAGCTGAGCCTTTATGTCACCAAAAGAAAAACATCATATCAACTCCTTTATCGCCTCAACGTCACAGATCAATCAACTGCTGTTCGTTTGAAGACCACACCGGAGGATCGTTATCAATTTGAAATGATGAAATGCATTCCAAACGTCTCATCGAGCTGATAAACTGTATGAGTATTCTGAGTGGATTTAATGAAATCAAGAAAAGATCGTTCCGAATAAGCACTCCAATCCGAGATGACCACATCGAGTTTTCATCACAAGGAAATTCTGAGTGTCGACGACGCCAAAACGAGTGCAAGCGGAAAAATGATAACTTCGAGGGCTCAAGGTCGTTTTGAAAGAAAAAAAAGAAATTGGTTTCACATCGAAATGTCTAATGAGCTCCGAATAGCCCCTCGAAAATTGTCTTTTCGCAGAGAATTCTTTCAAAAATTCGAGCAATTCTTACTTGGTTGACACTTGAATCACAACACGACACTCACGTGTTCGGCACACACTCAAGATAAGCGAAACGGCGATCTGAGATGCAGACGATACATACGCGTGAACAATCGAATGATGACTGGAAAAAATGAACCAAACACGAATTATCGACCGATCAATAAGTTGAAGATATCAGAGCAACAGCAACGGCACGATCAAACTGATCAAGAACACACGAAACTCAATTTAAGTCGAGTTTGGGAGTTGAACGGCGACAGGAAAAACGAATAAATTATATCATCCGAACCAAGACAATTTGCAAGACAATCACTGTCAATGGTTGGAACGATACAAACTCGCTTTTATCGTGCGATTGCGCATTGACATCAACTTAATATTTGTTGTGATTCGATCGTATGTGACCGAACATAATTCTCGTTCATTCAACGGCGACAAGTGGCATATGGGTGCCGAGGCTACGTCATTCGATAATCATAATCGACATTCAGATATCCGAATGGTTGTTTCGAACCATATGTCAACTCGAGGGTTTCTCTGTCGCTTGTGTCAGGCTGTTTGCTATCTAAAATAATCAAATTCATGAAACTATTAACTGGATTGGCATACAAACAAAAACAACGACAATGGACGTTATCAAAACTACCTCGTCACTCTGCAAAGGCAACATTTTGGATTTTTTTCTTCTTTTTTTTTTTGGTAGATTCGTCGATGTTTGAAAAAATTTATTTTTTTATATTTGTTTCTGTCAAATATGAAATTTTCGATAATATCGAGAGGGAAAAAACATCGAATATCGACGCCCTCTTTGATTCGATTTTTCGTTTAGTGGTTTGAGTATTGGATTATGTGTGAGTTCTTGTAGCCGATACATGCACCCTAACCTCGTTTGATTCTTTCCGGGTGCAGTCTCAAGATGCAAAAATTCAACTTTTTTGTTCCATAAAAAATTGAAAAAATCGCGTCATATTGCGTTCCATTCAATAGTACTCGATTTCGGAAGGTGATCGGAGCCCGGTCTGCTACCATCGGACGGCCCGAGCCAGAGCCAGAGTGACGGCGGCCATGACCGGCTGCGGAGGTTCCTCCACAGTGGGTGTAACAAGCAACCAGTAAATCTAAATGATTAGCGGAGCCGCGTTCAAGACTTCCACAGAGATTGGACGCAGAGATAATTGTGTGTTTACCAAGGTTGGTCGTAGCGGCGCTATTTGTAGCGATCGCTAGTAGCGGCCGCTACTTCGCTACTAGCGAAGTAGCGATAGCGCACTACTTTTTTCGCAGAAGCGAAGTAGCGGTAGCGCCGCTACTTTTTTTTGGCTCAGTAGCGGTAGCGATCGCAAGTAGCGATATCAACCATTGCACTATTCCTTATATTGTTAAAACACGATTGATTTGCGACTGCTTCTGCAAAGAGAGATGCATACAAACGAACATACAATCGACAAAGACAAGCTTTGGCCGATTAGCTCGAGAAGAGCAAGACATTTCAGTACTTGTTGCAAAACAAGTGGCGGGATTGTTTTTTCGGTACAACACCGATGTCGTATCGAGTGCCGGCGTCGAACGGTTCTTCAGCACTGTCCTATCTGTTCTATCAATGAACCGATGCTGCCTTTCAAATGAAACGTTCGAGGCCCAACTTGTTTTGAAGTCGAACTCAAAGTAAAGTCTGTCATGTGATTTTCATGTAGAGAATCTCAAATAAAATTGCATGATAAATTTTCTCAACAAAGGTTTCTTGATGTTTCCATCCTTCGTGTCTTGGCCGCTGCTTGTTTATTGCATCGAGCATGTCAACATCAATTCTTTTTTCTTCTTGAATTGTCATCTCCCGGAGATATTGATTTGTTAGTGCTTCTTGCGTAGCGGCGCTATTTATAGCGATCGCTAGTAGCGATACCAACCCTGGTGTTTACAGTTGTTTTGTCTATTCTGCTATTCTTATTTTCGATTTTCACGTGGACTCCATGGGACGATAGCTGGGCTTTTTTGCCTGTCACAAATGAGGACAAACTTTCATCACAGACCCAATGCGTCGATATGAATTGAAGTTCAATTAATTTTTGTAACAGATTTGTATTGAACTTGAATAGTAGGGATCACATCAGTGAACATAGGAATAGGCTTAGTGTACTAACACCCTTCAATAGAAGGGAATTGTACATTGCAGTTTTTATTTTCAAAGTGCTTGAAGGTATGGCACCAGATTATATTTTGAGTTTGACTGATAGGAATGAGAATAACACTAGGCAGAAGAACGAGTTGAAACTATTGAAAGTAAAAACAGAGAAGGACAAGTTGATGTTCCGCTATGGAGCAATCAAATTGTGGTTCAAATTAGGTTCAATTACGACTTTTTGATCTACTTTTAGGAGTTATTTATTAGAAAAACAGAGATTAGGTTTTGTTTAGGAGAATCGTTTCAGATGCGCACTTCACTCACAATGATATGAACGTTAAAAAGCAGTGTTCTTCAACTTCACGAATTGCGGAAGAGTTGGAGAAAGCTCTCTCGTAGGGAACTTAGGGAAGTTAGGTTAGCTAGCTTTTGTTTAGGTAGGGCAGACAGGGACATATTGGGCCTCCAGCCAGCATGAGATGAAGATATCTCACGTATTGTATAGGAAAGAATAAATAAACTAAACAGCTTTCAGTTTTTACAATGATCGATTTCCAATCTTTTCGTTAGTTGGCGTCATTTGACGTTAAAATCCTACTTGAGTGAATACTGAATCATAACTTATGTCTATGGTTTTACCCCGATGGAGCTTTTTGGATTTATGTTGATTTTGATTTGAATGTTGATAGGTTTTGGGATGAAGAAGGCTGCCTAATGGGACTTTTGGCACGGAGAAAAAGAGTACGCGTGCGCATTATCGATGAGGCAAACAAATTGCTCGCCCAATTCAAAACACAAAAACCATTCTCATTTCCTGCCATTTATCATCTACGAATTTGTCGTTGCTGATGCACCTAAATGCTTTGCATACTCATTCCGTTGCCGAAACGATTACATAACCGTGGGCTCCTCAAATGGACACGATTTTCGACCGCGCATTGACAACATATGTGCATTCGGTGAAAATGTCCAAACCTCTCATTTGACTATGCAGTCCGGATGCCAGTTTCAAATATTGGACGATTTTTGCGATTTTTTACGATTTTTTCCTAATTTCATCTGGTATTGAGTGCAATAAACATTATGAATAAATCCGTATCGTAAACATTTGGTCGGATACTTTTGTTATGATGACAGCAAGCATACGTTGTTAATATTTAGGGGCTTCGTTTCAGAAGTATTCAGTGGGTGGTCAAAGCGGGGATAGGAGACCGCTAGAGATGAAATTAATCATGAGATATTCAAATATTCAACGTTTGTCGAATCATCCAACAGTTGCTTTGAAAAAAGCATAATCCAATTCAATTCTTCACTTCATCCCGGGTTCTTGGATCAAAAACATTCACTTTTTCTTCTGTCAATCGATCGGCCTAAGCCATCATCAGGACAACATTTTATTTATCTAAAAATGGACATTGTGATGGTTATGGGGGAAACGACGTGGATTTTAAACAACAACACTTACTCGAAAATGAAAATGCACAAACGAAAACAAAATGTTGAAAATTATAAAAATCTTAATCCAATGTTTATCAGCAAAGCAATTGCAAGGAAAATTACCTTTTGAAACGTTCATCAGATTCGAAACGAAAAACTCATCGAACTCAGTCAATTTCGCGATTTTTTTTTACCGCTGCCAGGCGTCGACGCAATTTTCCAAAATCGCCATAGTCGCCGTCGATCAAAATGTACTCAGCCGAAATTCGCCGCCGCCGAAAATTTGTTTTTCCCATCGCCACCAAAAATCGGTCGGCGCACGGGTTTACACCGGAGGAACCCTCCAGCCTCAATATTTTTCTTGTGCCACCTGTTTGCTTGCTGTTTGTTTACTTTTCTTGCCTTTCTTCCGGGGAGCATCTGGATTAGCTTCTCATCTGCAACGAAATCGAAACAAATGGTATTCTTGATTCAATACAATCGAATCAATCGCAACAGAAACTTACTCTTGTCGGGCCGCCAGCTACTGCACTCTAATCGCCTTATCCACATCAATCTTCGATCTTCTTCAAAACACTGTTGATCAATTCTTAATTTGCGAATTCTCACCGCCAACATTGTGCGATGTCTTCCATTGCACACCGGGCATCAATTCCTCGACGCCAAGACCACGAGTCTTTTGTTCTTTTGGGCATTCTTCTTGAAATTTAGCGATTAAAATAATAACAAAGTGAGAGGCAGTTGTGGCGGATTTCTGGATGTCTATGGATGCTTTGGCTACTGAAGCGGCTGTCAAGATCTGCGACAGAATATTTCGTTAATTCTTGCTTGAATGAAATCATAACAAATCACTTAGGTCTGAGGATGATGCTGATTAGGGTCGCAAATGCCCAGCTCGCTTTACCTCCATTTTCTTGGCTCCGTTGCAGCTCATTTTCGGCACCGTTTTCGCTCTTCAAGTTTCACTTCTTCTCGAAATAATCTTCCGTCGGATTCCTTTCCAATCCTCTTCTTCTTGAGGTTGTGCTCGCCTGAAACTGTACAAAAGTCTTCGGAACGAAGAAAGAACCATCGATTAGTCTTCGGTCGGTCATCGCAAGCAATCGCAAACTTACACTTTTTGGTCTTTCTTGCTCTTTCTGATGCCCTTCTCCAGAGCTAATTTCTCCCATTTGAATGGAGTTGCGTTGATGATCAACTTTATCTCAAGCCTCGAAATGCCGCTCTAGCTGCATTTTGAAGAATTCATTGTGAATGGAAGCCTTTGAATAAGAAAAAAGCATGAAATTCGAAAACCAATCGACATCTTGTCGTATGATAAAGATTCTAACGCAGATCTATATTTATGAGAATTCAATCAACAACTAATGAGGAAAAATGAAACTCAAATTCAAAACTATCATCAACTTACTTCAGAAGCGGCTCGATCTGCACACATCGATTCTTGGGATATCGTGCCATTTGAATTTCTCCAAATCCCATTTCTCCTGTCTCATAAATAAAATGTATTTTCTTTACCAAAAATGTATCGACGATTTGACATTTGCGTAGTATACCGACGATGTGTCCGATAGGGAATCCGAATCTGCAATACCCTCACTCCATGTCACAGTCTATTTTCAACTTACGGCATTGACAGCGACTGGCATATAGTTGGGAGGAACGCATGTTGTGAACGATTTTGAACTCTTAATTGAATTTGCAAAAAAAAACACTATACAAAATGTCGGGAGCAACACGTTTCGGTCTGCATATGGGCAACAGCACCATATCGCTGAGCATTTTGAAGGTATGTTAGTCCGGTGACCGCACGTCAGCGGGAGATTTCACAAATTTTCCAGGGCTTGTAACGATTTCCACTTGATCTTTCGTTCGAACAGGAAGAAAAAATCGAAATAGTTGCCAGCAAATTCGGTGATCGCTCATCATACGCTTGCTTGGCAGCGGCTGCTGATAATGAATTCGTCATTGGACTACCGGCCAAACAAGGGATCGCTCGCAATGAATCGCTGACTGTCGTAAATAATTTTCAATTCTTGAATGAGGATTTGGCGGCAGAAGATTTGAGAACGGCCGTCAGTCAAACGTGCTTGTGCAAGTTGAACACAAAACCATTGGAATATCATTTGGAGAAGGGCGACGACATTTCAGCGACGATAACACCGTATGAAGTAGCTGTCAAGTTCTTGAAGAATGCTCACGGTGAGTCTGGCCGCTTGACGGGATTGCGTAGATGAACGATCGTTCAATGGCTATTTTGAAATCGTCCACAGAGAACGCAACACATGCCGGCACATTGGACATCGACAATACATTGGAAGTTGTGCTGTCCGTTCCGATCCATTGGTCAGCCAAAAGCCGTGAACGTTACTGCAAGGCGGCAACTGAGTCTGGTTTCGATGTGCTGCAAGTGTTAACCGAACCGTCTGCGGCCTTGCTCGCAAATGACGTTGGTGCGGATTTGAATGAATCGTCAAATGTGTTGGTAGTCCGGCTGGGCGGTTTGAGTTCGGACATTACCGTCGTTTCGGTGACCAATGGCATGTACGCGATTGTGGATAATCTTCATCTGCGGCATTTGGGCGGGAACGTGCTGACGAAAACACTCAGCGAATATTTGGCGCAGGAGTTCTTCAACAAATACAAGTTGGATCCGCGCGAAAGCCGTCGCACAATGGTCAAATTGCAGCAACACGCTGAAACTTGCAAGCATGTCTTGTCGACAATGCCATCGGCTCATGTGTTCATCGAATCATTGATGGATGGCCTCGACTGGAGCCAGAATATCAGTCGCGCTCGCTTCGAGAATGTCATTCAACCGAAAATTTCATCATTTATTCGGCCAATCGAGGAGGTCGTCAACAAACATCGTATTACCATTGAAAAGGTGAGAGCCTCTCATCACTATCTCGCACAATTCGATGAAATTCATTCCATTTCCAGATTATCTTCACTGGCGGCACTATGAAAATACCAAAACTGCAATCGGCTATTTCAGCACTGTTCCCGGGCGCTCAAACCTACAGCTCGATCCCCGCGGACGAGGTCATTGCCATCGGTTGTGCCAAACAGGCATCCTACATCAACGGCGATGGTTGGGACGCAACTGGCACATACGTCGACATGGAAGTCACCACATTGTCGAAAGACATCCACGTGGCCGATGCCATCAAGTCACAAGACGAGGATTCGAAAGAGGTGCTGTTGAAGAAAGGCGCATTGGTGCCCAGCATACACGGTGTCACTCTTGCGCGGCCGATCAAATCCATCGATGGAGCTGCCAAACTGCGGATCATTCAAGGCGATCGAGAAAATGTCATCGAACGTGCAGTGGATACTGACTTGATTGAAATCCGCGCTCGACTCCACGGCGGCATTCAACTCAGCGACGATAACAGAACCTCTTCAATCGAACAGCCGTCGATCCATTTGCATCTGCATTGAGCTTGAACGACTTCAAGTTATTTTTCATGAAATAAAAATCATCTTTTCGACACTTTATTCGACGAGCCTATTCATTCGAATTTCAACAGCTTCTCCAGAATCAAGGACACTCAGTGGTTGATTTCTTCCAACTATTATGTCACGTGAGACGTCACGTGATATTCAAAGCTGCTTCCGCCTAATCATCATTCTCATAAACAGTCGAATTCGAATTGCCACGCGCAAAATTGACGACGTACACTGACCAAAGTGATCAAGTTAACAATCAGCTCGTGCACAAGTGCCCCGTCCGAAGGACGCCCATCTGCGCATTCAATCGAAAAACCACTCTTCTTCTTCTCTTGCAAAACAGAAGCACGAAACAATCGCCAAACAATTGAACGTTGTGACGCTCAAATTCCCATAACGTCAATGAGTGCGACGAGCGTTTCTTGAATTCATTCTCTATTTTTCATTCCATCGCGGATGTCATCAGCGATTCGAGAACTATCACATTCCCACCTCACCGATTTCGTAATCAATCGTTTTTCCAATTCAACGCCAAACGAACAATTCCTTTTAATTTCAAATGCCGTAATAATTATTTCCCTGACAATAGCCCAAGTGATTAAAACGCTGTTGCATGCCAGCCATAAGTCAAAGATTCAAATCTGTAGTTGCTGCTGTTTCACTTTTGTTTTTTTCTTCTCCTTCTTCTTCTTTCATTTTGCTGCCTGCTGCTTTTATGGTCGTTTGTCGTTTTTGACTCTTTTTTACTTTCAGCACGATTCCAACAATAGACAACAATGAATTTTCTAACAATAGAAACACTTTCAGCAGGTGTTATTTGAGTTGAAATGAATGCCATTCGAAGAATTATTTGCCGCACAATGTTCTTCCCGAGGCGAGAAAGAGATTCTGGCACAGAAAAAGTCACATCTCACGTGCCCGAGCAGACTGTCAGATTTCAAAATGACCATTCTCGAATCATCACTTCGCCCACACAATTCCTACCGATAACTCATCCGAAGATGCTAATTTACACCGAGTCGATCGTCCAGGAAAAAGGCGATGATTAAGCCGCCTCCATCCCCCGATGGCATACCGCGGCCAGCATCAGCAACGTGAGAACCATCACCGAACACCATGTGGTTCATGATTCATGATTGTGATCGCATACATTCGTGTTTTTAATACGGTTTCGTTTCGTGGAAAACGCTCGCATTGTGTCATCATCGTTCTGCGCACAAATGATGTTGTAAAGCGATGCTTATTCGACAGTGCTGTCGATGACAAACACACAAGCCATTCGAACAATGTTGCATTCAAAGTAGATCGCTTTGCGTTCGCCAGATCGGCTATAGCCTCGGCAATGACACTTGACGTTAGTCTAGCTGTTTTTGTCGTTCTCGTCTCGTTCGATTATTTGAATGAGCATAAAAAATTCTCGTCCCTGCATTCCGATGCTGCGTATGGTGGCTTTCGTTCAATCTTTTTCTTGATTATCATTAAATAGATTTATAGGCTTACTCATTCCCATCAAAGAGCCCCTCTTCTTCCATTCTATTTGGTTGCCGTTTTCAATAAAATTGAAATTAAAACAACATTTTCGCCGTTCGGGATGTTGTTGAATCTTCGTTTTTTCGTCGTTTCGTTTCATAAATGGAAAAATATTACTAAACCGGTAGAACGACTCTGTGTGTCACACATATCAACACACCACAACACAACACAGTGCAGCATTGACGAGAGAGTGCGAGAAACAGGGTTCACGTGGCTACTTTTCGATTGGCCATAATCAGTAAAATGTACCAATATGCTGTTTTTGTATGAAACTCAAACGATTGTTTCTACAGTCGTCATTTGATGCGATTGCGGTCTTGCGCATTAAATTCAAAGTCGAATTAAACGAAAAACGTTTTTCTCTTCTTGGCCAAATCGATGAGGGCGACGAATGACGACGCACAACCGCTAAACCGGCCACCAAGTTACATCATTTATTATCAGCCAGTTAGGCATCGACGATAACAGGGTGATCACGAGAAGGTCAGAGGACGAATTTCGAGTCATGGATTGTTTTTGGCGCTTCGTTGATAGTCTCAAGCGATGACATCCAATCACGAGCCATCATTAGTCATCCAATAGCACCCTGTCCAGCCAATGATTTGATGTCGAAGAGGTGTGGTTTGATGCCGTTTCAAACCAATACGCTTGGAAACAAAACACTTTCATCATAGCATGCTGGTAATGAGTTTCCTTAACCACACGGACATCTAATTGATGGACTGTGAATCGCGACATCCGACATTGAACTCGCTATATACAGCAACAGCAACAGCAACAAACTGAATCGCATGATATCTAATTAAACTGAAACATTGTTGTTGCGTGGCACGGCCATGACCATTGGACTCTCAACCGATCAATTCGATGGTCATGTGCTTGTGTCTTGGTTGACATGTAACATGTAGTCGACACAATGCCATCCGGATTTCGAGATTATCGCCACCGTCAACCGACAATCAATTGAAAGAGGACGACGACAATGATGGTGACGTTAGTCCAGTCCATGCCATTAACAGAGTACCTGTTCAGTTATCAGTCCATTACGACTTAAAACATGTTACTGCTCATAATGCGATGATACGATTCTAGTCTTCCTGTCAAACCGCGTGCGTCGTCAACGCACACAACAAATTTCATGACAAAAATTTTCCGCTGAACGGCCAAACGAATTTCATTGATATTTGTTTGAAAATTCTCAATTGCGTGAAATGAAATGAATAATTTTCCAATTTAACCATCTTGATCAAAAGCGATCTTCTGATCATGCCGACTGCAAGTATTCTGATAAAATCCACATATTGTCGTCAACTACACTGCACCGTCTCGTAAGACAGATCGTCAGGCGAATCAAATCCGGTCCCGACCATTTTCCATCGATCATTGCGTTTCAACTAAGTTAATCAAAATGATCACATGCCCAAACTGAAAATGAGCTGACAATCGACAATCGATTATTCACTGGTAAGCCAGAAACAAACATCGCACCCGCAGACGGTTCATAAACGATAATTTATGGTTGTTGGGGGATTTCTACACAGCTAGTTTGCTTTGTATTGTATTGTATTGATTTTGAACGATGTTCCTTCAAAACTAGCTTTTCAATAGATCTTGTCATTCGTGCGACATGTTTCGAAACATTATTGTTTCATCGACGGGTACCTTCTCAAAACTGAAGCTTGAAAATCATTTCATCAATCGCTCAGGCTACTTTCTTCATCTTATCGACGCCTGCTTCAACTTGTCAGCCAAAAATGTGCCATTCGTCTCCATACCGACTCATTCTCCTCCTCATCTGAATGCTCTGGTAATCACCGTATCCACTGGTCCCAACTCACCGTTCAGGCTCCAACAGCTTTTCTGCATTTCTCTCTAGATCGCAAAAGTTTCGTAAATGTCCAAATGATCAGCTTTCTGCACTTCTTTGATCAATTCTAATTTCTTTGAATTAGTGAAGTAGATCTCCGTCAGCAGGTGTTCTGCAACCTTGTTTATTTCCGGCTCTTTGTGTTCTATTAAACGTTGTTCTATCTTCCGCTTCATCTGACCAACATACGTTGCAGGGCAATTGTCCTGGCTTTTAATCCTGTAGGTGCCTGATCGTTCGTGTTTTGGGATGGGATCTGCCGTCGCTTCTTTCTGCCAACGCCCACAATATATCACGCAACGTTTTTTCTTGTCGTTTTTCGCTTCGTCACACGCTCTCAGAGTTGTATTTTTCCTCAAATTCTGTTTTTGAATGTGTTTATTCAAAATCTTCACAATTGTCTTCCTGTCTAGCCATTCATTTTTCCAGGTACCACAACACGCTCGAATTCCACGTCGAAATCTTCTTTTTCCATTGGTGTCACCAAGATCCAATTTGCGAACGAATGGTACGCCGCGAAGCTATGGTGCAAATTTGACGTAATCGATACGATAATTTATGGTTGATACGCATTGTGCTTAGCCGTTCAGCAAGAGGGAAGTTAGAATGCGTTTCGTTCGCGAGAGCGAGAGAGAGACAACTGTTTCATTCGCTTCCCAGCGGAAATGAACTTTGTGAATGACCTGCCGAAGTGGTTGTTATTCAAACCACTCGAACATTACACGGATCAATTCCAATCAAGACCCAGCGACATATCACCCACAGAATAATATTCTTCGGTCGGACGGTTGGCTCAGGGAATCCCATTCATTGAAATACATTGCACGTATTCCGCGCATAGTACGTCATAACGAATTCTCGAAGAAAATTGTCTATTCTAACTGTTGGTTATTGTTAGTCCATTCGCTTGTTGGATTTTTCGTGTCTGTTTGTTTTGGAAACGCAAACGAGAGATGGCAAAGTTGAAAAATCAAACATAGAAACGATATGAACAAACAACGTTACAAACGACCGAGAAGAGGAAGAACGAAAAATAATGAAAGAGGGAGGTTGAGGCAAAGAAAGCGACAAAAAAAAACGCTACCGCGTACTGCGCTGAACCCAGCAAAATATGTACATAAATTTTCCACTAAAAATGTTACAGCTGGTAATGTGAGTATCCTGACGAATCATCTCCGATGAGAAGTGCAGACCAGAGCCGAACTGGAATTGGGCTTGATGCAAAACTTGTTCACGTAAGGTACCCTTTGACGGTCGACGATGATGAAGGAATGACCGGTGAATGAAAACGAGGCCAGTTTTTCAAAATGGAATCCTCCTTGCGCTTTTCGATACGAAAATAACATTCAATTGGGTTCCAGAAATAGCTCCATGTCGTCCCCAATTTTTTGACGACATGGAGCCTCCAGAAATGCATTGTTGACGATGGTGTTCTTTACATGCCATTCGCGCGCGCGCGTGTGTGTGTGTGTGTGTGTTTTATTTTTCATTTCTTACTATTCAAGATATGAATTCATTTGCCGACCGACTATCTAAGACAGCGTGTTCCAGAATGAACTGGAAAAAGTTCATCCAAATTGTTCATTTTCTTTGAAAAATCTGTCAAAATTGTATTTATCACGGATGTTGAATGATTTTGATGGTAAATTAAAAAGAAAAATTCAGAATAGTAAAATTATTAACTCTACCATTTTTAGAACTGATTTTACTATTCTGAGGTAAATACCATCAAAATAGTTTACCATTCGTGTTCAATAGTAGATAGTTGTTTGCTTTTTTTCAGTGTATGTTGAATTCGGTTAAATTCGATGCATGTCGCTTTGGATCCATCCATATTCTATTTGCGTTGTTGATGATGTGCCATTGTGTGCAGAACGCAATGTATGGCCACGATTGCGAGCTGGGCTGGCTGCACAGCGGCGACATGGCAATTATTTATTATTGCACATTTGTTCGGCCAGAGAAACGACGTAGACTGCACTGCAGGTGGCGTGGATGTATGGGAATGTCGCGATCCAAGATTTGAGGAATGTCGAATAGTTTATTATTGCTCTGTTTACATGACAAGTTAACTAATAAATTAATAAGAGTCAGAGATCTGATCTGTCATTTCTTACTTGATCTGGATTATATCCGTCATTTCAAGCAAAATCCAGAACATATCTCTGCT
>JANSTV010080159.1:0-21538 GCA_027564135.1 Lestremia cinerea | reverse complement strand
CTCTCTCTCTCTCTCTCTCTCTCTCTCTCTCTCTCTCTCTCTCTCTCTCTCTCTCTCTCACACACACACACACACACCGTATCAATTCTGGATTCTCACGTGGCTCACGTCGCATTCATTCGCATTCACCGCGTTGTTTTTTTCTTGGGTTTTGTTTAAATATTTGATTTTGACAACAAAATAACGCGACACGGAAAATCAACAGCACCCAAATAGACGAATTTCGTCGGATGGTCGTCGCTGTCGTGTTGGAACAGAATGACAAATGATTATTTCCATATTTTTTTTCTAACAATTTTTTTTGTCTTTGTTTGTGTGTGCGTTTTCAATGACAAGAGTGCGACCATATTCGAGCAGCTGAGATATTAACGTCACTTGGCTGGTAATTGTCATAAATAATATCGGCTTGACTATCGTCATCGCAGTGTGTGCTGGCCGCTTTATGGGCGAATTCTTGAATAATTCACTGTGATTACCACTTGGCCATTCGTTTTCGTTATGAATTTGTCGTCTAATTCGATCAATGGATTGAATGCTAATCAAGAAATCAATTATGTTTTCGGCATTCGGTTTGGATGACGAACTCTGTTTGACGGCGAGAAACAATGCGGAACATGTTTTAGTGAATGAAAACAGACGCAAAGCAAATAATCGAGTTCAGAGGAACTGTCAGCAGCTGGGTGGTCCAGACGTTGATTGTAGCTTTCGAGAAGTTGATTTGGCTTGATTCTCGACTGGTCGCTTGTTTATTATTCCGCCCTTTATGAGCCCGCCGCTAGGCCCACTGTCGATAGACTCTGGATTGAAGATCCTCCACAGCGCTCCAAATGACCATTTCCATTCGTAATCATTTTGGTAATTGCTGCCGACACGACCATCTAACCGAAAATCACCAACTATTTCATCCTCGTAAATCACACTTGATGATTCGATAAATCTCGAAACCGGTTCATTGATATTCCGAAAACGAACTGAAAAAAACAAAGCATTTATCAAAACCGAAAGATTGAAAAATTTGAATCAAATCGCCGAAATGATTGAATCGAAACCGAATGCGAAACAAAAAACGAGCGAAAGAAAAACAAAAAAATATATTCTTCGTTACGAAAATAGCAACGATTCCAAAAAGACGGTCTCGCTCGTCAGTCGGCAAGCTGAATTCCGGCAAACGACAAAATACGCACTGTGAACACTGGCCCGCTGTGACCGTAACATTGAAAATGATAGGAAATTAATTTGTTTTGGCATTATGAATGCCCTTGAAACATAACAATTCATTTACGCGCGATTTTATGGCACGGCCAACGCGAGCGAATGCGGTGAATACGGCGAACAACGTCAATAAAATGTGCGATAGGAATTATTTGATGGATTTATCTGGGAATGAGTCATCGGCTCGGAAGAGTTGAGGGAAATTGCTTCGAATCATTTCAATTAGTTGAATGTCACCCACTTGAAGCGTGGCGTCACTGAAATCGCAAATATCATCAACCTTCAACCTTTTCACCGACTACTGCGCTGCCATGCGATGCTCGTCTGTTTTGTGTACATTTCAACATTCGAATAAATAATTCGAAAGAGTCAAGCCAGCACACAGTCGTCGTCGTCATCGGCAAGCTGCCGCTCTCGAAATAAACTGAATCGAATTTCATGCATTTTTTATCATCAAATCGTCAGGCTGATGTTGCAGAAGTTGCAAACCGCTGCCAGTTGAGTCGAGAGCTCGATTGGAAATGACAATCGAAATGGTTGCTTTTTCCAGAGAAATTAACGAATAATTCATGGTTCGCTCGAGGCAAAATCACTTTTCCAAACTTTCCGAGCTTAATTGACACTGTTTGGCTGGGTTTGCAATCAACGGCTGCTGTTGCTACTGTGGTTTGTAGTCGATAAATCAATTTTTTTAAATTTTGGACTTGAACAATTTGCTGCCAAGCTAAAACCATGCTAGTTGACATGTGAGCCACCTCAAAAGGCGAGGTGATTTCGAAATCAACTGGCTGAGACTATTCCAAGAATCATCTCAAATTCAGAAGTCTCAACCGAAAAAGAAGAAGAAAAAAACGCTACCGGAATTTCACCTTCGCGATTATTCAAATAAAAGCGATAAATCAATGATCGACATTCGTTGCAGACGAGCTCGATTCGACAGAAATCACCAAGAAAATGGATTTTGCCGTGAGCTTGTCAGTTTGCACTCGCATAATATTGATGTGCGGTGATGTTTCGCTGAGACGATTAAGTCCAACGAGTGCATTTCGAATTCAAATACAGCCACGACTGGATCGCATTACCGATGCGATGTGATGCCATTCGCTGGAATATGAATAACGCTTGTCTGTCACATTGTGCAAACGGTATTTCATTTGAAAAATTTCACAAATATTTTTCCTCTGTCGCTCAAATGGGAACGTTTAATTGAGTTGTCAGATCTCATTGCAAGCGAAACATCAGCTAATTAAAGTGATTCCGTTCAATCGAATGGGCACTGTACGCCTTATGACATTTGATGGATCCTCGTCATTTCCCTTTGTGACACCCCACGCACGTATCTCTTGAGCCCATTTGAATTTATGACCAAACCGTTAGTCGCTCGAATGCAAGTCTATTCAAATTACAGGAAATCCAATCCACAACCAAAGAAAACCAAACTGACCAAACAGTTAATGCGGTCGACCCAATGCAACATTCGGATGCATTAAGCATATTTGGAGATTGAAAATTACACAACGGAATAACCTCAACCATTCATGTCTGAATGTGAACGATGCATTCAACGTGGTTTTACCATTCACCGAGATCGAGACTTCAATCCGTAATTACAGTGCGTTCGGTTTTGAATATATGAATTGCAGCAGTAACCAGTTTCTTCTTCGTTTTTTCTTTTTATTTTTTTAATTTCTTTCGGGAATGTTTTTTTTGACCGAATATGGTTGTTGAATGGATGTTGAATGCGATTCGTGAGTCGTTTCTTTCTTTCTTTCTTTCTTTCTTTCTTTCTCTCGGTACTCATCCATTGTTCTCTGCGGTTGAGCTCTTTCCTGTGAGGTTAAACAATTAACTGAGGGATTATAGGTCGCCTCGATGGGAAGTGGGAAACTCTTCGTTCGAAATCAAGAATCGACTGACCCAATTACCAGCTCCTCCCACCCAAACCGGTCGAAAATTCATGAAATTCCTTAAATCAACAAAAAATTTCGATAAGAATATTTGCGCAACCATTGGCACTCGATGCCCGACAGTGAATCATTAGCTCGTTAAGAAGCACTTTGAAATTAAAATAAAGTTCGTTATCGTTCAAGCGGTCCATTTTGAAAGTTTCATTAAAAAACAATAAGAATTTCGATATGACCGATAGAGGTCTGATACATCATTATTGTGATAATCAATTTTGAATTGCTGCCCAAGCTTGAATGAATGATCGGGTTGCGTTATCGCCCGTCCGAATGCACCGAATGAGATCTCGTTGAAAATCAAGCAAATGGACCACAGACGATTTCATTGAAACAAAACAGCGTTCAATTCCCAGCAAACGGCTTACATCCGAATAGCAATGGGCACTGCAATGTGATCGGTTGTGCTCAGCTGTAATTAATAAAATCATAATAAATTGAGTTAAATCCGTCGTTGTGTGCGCGCACGAGACTCAATGCGATCATTTTCCATTAAAAACGAATTACGACTGAATGAACGAGAGAAGACGGAGGGAGTAGAAAAAAATGCGAGCGATTAATGGAGAATTAGATCGGTTGGGCTTGTACGCGCGAATGAATGCATTGGGTGATTGCTGTTCGGGTAATGGACGCTGGTGTGAGGCCATTTGAATCTTTATCGATATTCATTGGCAATAAATATCGCTTCGAGAATTTCTATTTATTTTCTTTGATTGAACCATTCAGGCCATTCAGGCCATTCAGCCATTCAGCCGACTGTGTCTTGTGCCATTCACAAAGGCTTGTTATGCAATTGCCATTGCAGTAAAACACATGCACGTCGATGCGATAATTAAATTTTTGCTGTCTATTTCCGATACATTGTCGTGTAGTTGTCGCTATCGTTCCAATAAGCTTTGCTGCTCATTCGAATGGTGGTTTCGCGCAAAACGCTATCTTATCGGCGGCATGTTCTGTATTCGAGGCGATTTGTTTGAGGTGCAATACGCTGCTTTCGTTTTTGTTGTTGCTTTGTTTGCTATTGATTTTTCGCTCGACAATGTCGTCATCGTCTGGAATTGTCGGTGAACTCATTTTCGAGATTGTTTCGAACGACGTATTGTGATTTTGTTTTGGATTGTTATCGGTTTGCTTGGACCGAACTGTCACATGAATTTATCGGCGACGATGGGGTTACTTGGGTCGGAAATTCGGTGACCCGCATGCTCGCATCCGGATGTCATCACAATCACCATTTGGTGTCATCTTCGATGCGAAACAATCAAAGAATTTGATGAAAATGTCGAGTCAAATTGAGGCTAGAGGAGATCCGTGGAGACTGACCGATGACAATTTACGATTGTGGTGAAACCGGCCCCGGCAATGCCGTAGACGCATAAACATTCGAATGTGACATGGGCGATGTCCACCAACAATAATTTGATTGTTTGAAAGCGTGTCCGTTGCAGGCAGTCTTGCCAGAGCGTCGAGATATCATTTTCGCAGCCAAAAATGCATGAAACTACAATTTGAAAAATCACTTTATTCCGTCGTCATTTCCTCAACAATAAATTCTGAACCGACAAGTCTGTGGGCCGTGCTTTATGGTCGAGCATATTTGGTGGAAATTTCCTTGGGTGAATTTCTCAATGCAATCGAATCACCATTAGATTCTGCCATGCGTGGCGACACAGCCAATAATGTTCTCAAAAATTTATTGCCTCAAACTCCCCGCGTGTTTGATTGGTTTATTTTGGTCGATCGCATTGATTGAATTCACTTCAAATGTAAACAATTCGTTGTGATTGATCGGTCTTTTATTTGTGAAAATAAATTGAATTTGTCGAGATATGACGCGCATGCTGGGCTTCGGGCATGGGTTTTTCGATTGAACCAGCTTCGAAATGATGCATGCCGCATGCATTCGCATCACGCGGCGGACGTTACCGGGACTTGGGACGCTGTTGATTCGACTACGATTGTTGTTGTTTTCGGATGGTGCATTATTCAAAAGGCATCTGGTTTTGTTTTGTGAATTTCATTTTTTGTCTCCCTCTTTTTTCGTATGCGCTCAACATGACAAAGCCATTCAGTTCACATTCGTCGAATCAAACCGCATTTGAATTCAAAAGCAAGCACACACTGAAATCTGACACCATTTCAAATTTAACGGTAATTAAACACACTGACGTTTACCGCTTTTGTGAAAATTGCAGACGACAGTGGATCGACTATTCGGAAAGTCGCAGAATTTCAATTCACAAATGACATCTATGTTGAATCACATTCGCGAAAAATCCATTCGCTTTGTCTCCGATTCTTTGTTGGTTTGTTTGGAATTGGAAAGATTTGGCAACGTTTGCACGTGCCTTTTGTTGGATGGACAATGTTTGGTGACGGATTTTCGCTCCGAGTTGAATTTGATTGGCGGATTTTCGTCTTTGTCGATCCGAAATTCAAAACAAATTGCTTGATTGTTTGTCAACGGATCAACGCTTATGTGGAAATCATTGCCGGAGGAGTGAGACTTTGATGGACCCCTTGGGGCGAGAATGTTGTGAGATTCGATGGCGTTTGACCGAATAGGTCGTTTTGATGACAGCCAAGCGATGAGCACGCTTTGAATTGCGTCAAAGTGTTTGAGTGCTTGCAGGTGTGAGCGGGGCCTAGGAGGCTTTTCATCGAATTGTCTCATCTTTCACATTTCGAAATGGACTCTCTCGAGGAACGAGACGAAATGGAAAATGTTATGAAAGAAATCGTTTTTTTTAACAAAATGCAATTGAGCAAGTGAAGGAAGAGGAACGTATTGCATTTTGTCCTTCTCTCTGAAACGATTCATGAGCGGAACGATTGAATTGTCCGTCCATCCTCACCTCAAAGAATCCACCACTGAAATCCCATGTCGAAATGTCGCAAAGAAACGACCATTTGAATTCCACAGCAATCACTTTGTTTGCATCCAAAACACGTGCGTAGATCAGTCATCGTCTCACGCATCCAAACGGTGGCAAAACAACCAATTCAAATGCCATGCATGTCATTTGAGCAGACCATTCGAAAATTGAAAAAAAAATTCCCGAATGGTCGATTATTTTGACAGAAATCATTGTATTTTCGGTCATTCATCTGCCTGGGCACATGGCGACGCCCGCCGAGGTGTGTTTTGTTTCGTAAGCGAATTAATAAATTCTGTTTTGTGTCGATTCGAAACCGAAAATAGATTCCCGGCGATAATTCACGTTGACTTCCAGCGACAGTTTTACATATTTTTTTATTTCATTCAACATTGGACTTTCTACAGAACGATTAGCTGCTAACGATAATGCATTGAGCATTTCCTGTCGATGCGTGCGTCGAAATGCGATAGTCCAAGGTGTGATCAATGCCATCAAATGGATGTCGAACAAATGAGCAAACGTTCATCGGCCTAAATTTAGAGATTGTCAATTGTGGAAGCAATTAATCAGTGCCAAGCTGGATCTGTTGTTTGTGATCGGGCATTTACAGCAGCGAAGTCACATTCGGCAAGCTCAACCGGATTAGAAAGAAGTCGCACGAAAGATTAATGCTCACCCTATCGCCGTGACGTCGTCTTCGTTACAAGCCATCGATTCTCATGCGATAAGCTGTGCGATTTCGCGTGGATTTCGCTTTCATTTCATGCAATTCGTTCCCATGCGATGGTTGGCGTGTGCGTTTTCGCTGTTTTTCTCTTTCATTCGAATGCGACGAGGTGAACGATTGACGTTGTGTGCGCCAGGCGGCAAACAAAAGGCGGCACTTTTCGCTTGAAGACTGATTCAAAAACACCGCACTGCATAAACAACCGTCATATCACTGGCTTGGCATCGGTTGGATGACGTGTTAATTATATGCGATCGAATTAGAACATTTGAAATTTTAAAAAACAAAACCGTTGAAATCACGGCTAATTGATGTGTGTTTTTTTTGCTCTTGTTTTTAGGCCAACTACAGAAGACCGAGCAACAAATCAATGACGGCTGCACCGAACAAATCAACGTCGATGGAAAAATGTCCGAACTATTGACGACAGATGCCAACGAAATCGACTATGCGAAACAGACCAAAGTGAAGAATCTGATAAACAACCATCGAACACTGAAATTGAAGGAGAATTGTGATAATTTAATAATAAATTTGAATAATAATTCGATTCAAGTGAGTGATGGTGTGCTGAACAAGGAATTGGACGGTGAGATATTGAATGAGAGTTTGGTGGAGGTTACGGGGCAAGAGGACGAGAAGGATCGTGATTTGGCTGAAGAAGTGAGCAAATGTGATAAAATTGTGTCGAATGTGAAGGAGAGAACCGGGAATCAGTCAAATTGTTCAACTCTGCCGAAACCCATTCTGAGCAACGGCACCAGTACGCTGAGTGATCGATCGAATTCCACGAAGAAATCCGTTTCGTTTGACACCAACGAGGACAACGTCAAGAAGTTTACCACCGGCGAAATCATCGTCGACAAAGAAAACCCTTTCAAGAACTTGAACGCTGCGAAACGTGCCGAGTTCTTTGCTACGCCAGCGGTATTGTCTAAGGACGATTACATCACCAAAGAGGAAGTGCTCAAGCAATCCAAGTATGTCAAAACGTACATAAAGAATCCGGATCCGTTTTTCGAATACGATCCAACGGTAAAGCAGCGGCTCTTATTGGAAGATCAGAGGGAATTGGCTGAGAAGGCGAAGGTGAAAAATCAATCACCGAAAAAGTCGCGAATTTCAAAATTGACGAATGAACGACTGAAGGAGCTGAAGAATAAATACAGTCCGCCACCGTTGTATGGTCAGAATAAGGCGAAGAACGGTGGTACGAAGGCTGTGTCGAAATTGGTGAATGGCACCGTGAATGGCTCGGTGAATGGACCGATCGATTTGAAAAGTAGCAAAACAAAGCGAAAATTGGTTGATCGATCGAAATATCCGGAATTGTCACAGATCAAAGTTAAGGTCGGCACCGACATCGAGGAGTCATTTTTCAATCCGAAGGAGGTAGTGGTGAATGCGAAGAAGTTTGATGCAAGAATTCGAAATACCCAGTTCGGATCCCAAGACGATTTAGAATCGATTGCTGATCTGACGAGTGACGTCAACGAAGACAACTACGAATTGATCGACGAGGTTGATCATTGTGAGACGTTGAAGAACTCGAATAGCTCCACGGAATCGGGTACATTCACGAATACGATCAATAGCAAGGAGTTTCAGGAGTATCTGCGAGGGAAGGGACTATCACTCTTGCCGGGGGGACAGCCGAAGGAGTTGGTGACTGTCAATGGGCAGTTGGACACTACTCTGCGCATCATCGAATCATCAGACTACGAGATGGACAACAAAAAACCGAAGAAACCTTCTGTTTTGCAGAGGCTGTTTCCCAATGGGCTGTTTTCGTCGCGACGGAAGACAACTCCGAAGGAAAATACCCTGGAGCCAAAGTCTTTGTGTTCCAGCGGGGTTGGTGATAGATCAGCCGGGCCAAAGAGGCTAGTCCTGGAGAGACAGAGCTATCATGGAGGAAGTACCTCATTTTCCGAGTTCTCGAAGCACATCACAGAAAGATCATCAAAGCCTTTGGCCACCGATGATCGTTCAAGCTCGATCTCAAGTGCCTTGACGAATGCTGAGCACGAGGAATACATCGATATGAATTCGAGAGTGGCAAAACCCAAACCAGCTGAAAGAAAACAAAGCTACGTCGATATGAAAATGCATTGGAAGAATACCAATGGGAATGACAGTGGGATCGCTCGATCCGAGTCTAGGAATTCTGAATACGATAATTCGAGGAGCTTTCGGCACATCGATAGTGGATCGTCGAATAGTACGATTGTGGCCATTGAAAGTGTTCCGAAGTTGAAGTCAGCTTCCCGAATACGACCACCAAGTGGACGAAACTCTGTGCCTGTTCCAATTCTCAGCGAACGAATTGACAAAATTCGCGTTGGAAGCAGCTCAGTGACACCGCAACCGGTCAAGAAGCGAGACCAGCCGTTGATGTTTGAAACGAATTCGCCAGACGTCAAAGATGGCATCGTTAAGCCACGAGTTCAGCGGCCTCAAATTCCCATCAGCAATTTGAAACCATTGCCTGGTCGACATCCGGAAGCTACGGAAAATGTCGTCAAGGAGAAACCGGCTGTTTTGAAACGAACTACCGAAAGACAATCACTGACGTTGAAAAAACCCATCGAGACGTCTTTCACGTATGGTGAAGTTGGGAAACGGGTCGAGAAACCGGAGGTAAAGAAACGCACGCAACCAAAACTGCCTGAGCGAACGTCTCGACTGTCGGACACAACGAGGCCATTGGACAATGTCAGCCAACGCAACAGTATTAAAACACCGAGCAATTCCATCGAGCACCTTCTGGAAGGACCGATCAGCAGTTCAACACCCATTGCTGAGGTCGTTCAGCCAGAATATGCCCAAAAGGGCAATCCACCGGGAGATTTCTATTTCCATCCGAAGAACCAGGAGCTATCTCCCATTTTACCAGCGGACGAGAGTCTTGGAGTGAAACGGCTCGACATCGACACTTACTCCTGGGTCAAATTGCGTGAGCTCAAAGAGAAAACCGACAGGCAGCTGTACGCACAACCGTTGGTCGTCTACACGGGTCAGCCTAACGTTCAGAACATTCCACCGCAAGCCTACGCACGACCACCCAATGTGGATCGACGACAAAATATCTACGAACGATTGCCTCCGCAGCCAGAGGTCAATGTCATCATGGCCAATCCTCAGCAATTGTACGCCAGAGTTGATAAGAAAATGGCTGCCAATCAGCAAGTAAATGGAGACTTTATCCGAAACGTACAGCATCAACAACCTTTCGACCAGCCAATTTTCATTCGGAACTCCCCTCAGCGCAACACAATCACCGGAGTGTACAGAACCAATGATCCGAAAGGTTCGACTCAGCCGAGCTCACTTCAATCGAACGGTGTTCCGCAATCCCCAGCTTTGGCTGCCATGCAGCCTCCAAGAGCCCAAAGTGTCTTGGACGAAATGATCAACGGTCAAACGTACGGCACACTTGGCTATCGAGGAACTGCCCTATATCCTCCTCACGTGGTGCTTCGCAAGAAATCACCTAATCCAATTACTCGCGAGGAAGTCATGCAGCAAGTTAAAGAATTTTGCCGAAAGTCAATGAACAAGACCCCCACACGACTCCTTCGTGGATCACAGGAGGTGGATCAGCATCACGGCAAAGACACAATCAGCAAAGCATCTTCCGACCTTTCACCAATCTCTTACGCATCAATGGACTCGAAAACCAGTGCCAGTGTGGCATCCAGTCGAAGCGGTGCCAAGGTTGCCCCACAGGTTCCGCAGAGAGTGCAAAGCTTGCAACAACAACCCTCGAGAATGACTCCACCAATTTACGAATCAGTTTTCAAACGTGGCAGCCTTCAATCCTGCACCTCCGACATGCTCGATAGTCCAACCACCAAACGTGTGAATTTCTCACCGGGCAAACCAACGATGAACACTCGCCAACGGGTGAAAACCGGAAGTGACACCGATTCAGTGTTCCTGCATGATGAACCCACCGCAACCCCAACCGAACATTACCAAGTGCCAAGAAGCTTCCTCGTAATGGACAGCGCAAAAATTTCACCCGCAGATGTGATGAAACTCCAACGGCAAGCGGCTGCCAGAAATATTCCCATTCGAATGCAAGCGAAACCGATTCCCGAACCGGTTTACGCTCAACACGCACCTCATCAGGAGATCTACGGGCAAATTTATCCTCATCCAAACAGCCCATACGGCTACGTGCAACTACACAACGCTAGAACCGGTCCCAGTCAAATCTACTATCCAGCCAACAGCACCCTTCGAGGCAGCCAACAACTCCTACCAGCGCAACGAATCGATGGACGAACCACCCCATTGATCCTCCACGCTGTACCGCAACAGCGAATGCCACCAACCAACCTCATTCAAACAACAGCACCGGGCAGCATTGTCGTCTTGGAAAATGTCGAACATTTGTACCGGCCAATTGTGTTGAATAAACATCAACAACGTCAGCATCAACCTCAGCCGCAATCTCAGCAACAACCTCCACCCTGTCAGAAGTTTCTCGGCTACGTTCGCAGCGGCAACCAAATTGTGCCCTACGAATACGAGTCCGACGCAGACGAAGTGCAAAGCATCACAACAAAGCGACAAGGTGAGTCCAACAACTTTTCTTTCTTGAGCTTTCCATCCAAGACACAATCCCATTACCGCAGCAACATCTACCGTCGAGTCCACAACTAACCAACCAAACTTTGTAAGGCTTTCCAAAAACAAAGTCAAATAACTTGGAAAAGATTGCATTTTCAATGAGCAATTTTCCCGGAAAATTCACCGGAAATTTTGCACATTCCCAGTCTTAGTGGAAATATCCGACATTCAAAGCAAACAAAATGCAGGAAAATGCACAAATTATTATGATAAAATAGCTGAAATGAATTTTCATTCAACATTCAAACGAGCTCGGTGCGTTCGGATTGAAATGTGCTCGGACATTTCTGGAACAAATCAACACCGACCAGCATTCGATATCGCTCACGGAGCCATGACTTCAGGCAAATAAGATAAACCTTTAACGATAAAATCTATTTGTAAATGCACGGAAATGGCTCATTCATAAATTGCATCGTTCGCCTTTGTTTATTTATTATTAATGCCCGTGCGGGTTAGGGCAGGCAAACGGAATCGTTGCTGTGTTGTATGACGGGGGGATCCGTTGTCGGTGTTGTTCCGTAATGTCATGCATCGTCAACACATGGAGGAATGTAGCCTTTGTTTATTTGTATGTGTGTACATGTGTGTATATGTGTATATATGTGTGTATATGTGTGTATATGTGTGTATGTGCATGTATACGTGAGTGTGTGTGTGAGTGTATGACGATATGGATGACGCAATAGTGTTAGTCGGTTGGTTGCTTGATGCGATTGTCGAATCAGGAGCGAGAAACATTAAGTGAACGTCATTGTTCGATTCGACTACAGCAGCCACCAATTCACATAAACATGTCGTCACCGAAGCACTTTCCTCGCCATAAAACATTCGTTCCTCTGAGAATCCCAAACTTATTATTTTCGATCCTCCAGTCGGCACCGACCTACGACGCCGCACCGACAATGCAATGAATGAGTCTCAACCATTCCAAGGTACCTTTATTGAATTGCATTCAACGTGCTTAATCGGAAGCTTCATTAAAATTTCCAATTGCGTCGTTAACATCCGAGGGCGGTGTATTTGCACAACCCTCAGGTGTTTGTCTTCATCATTATTACACACTGAAATGTCGTCGCCGCATCGGATTAATACTGCGAAATGATTTTGCACAATTTCAATGCCCCATTTTTTTCTTTTCGAAAGAAATGTCTGTTGATTGAAAATAAATCTTCTCTGAAATGATTACTTGCTGTGTCGTCTTTGGCATGATTTCTCGAAGGAAAATTCAAAATTAAATTCTATTTCAACATTCCAACTTTTCGGTATCATCTCTTTCTGGCGGATTTTCAAAGCGTCTATCGGAATTGCGAAGAAACTGTTTTATTCACGCAGCGAATGCGAAAGATGCCTTATGAGCTAAGCTGAACGCTTGTGTTACTCGTTGCGTTGCGATTTTTCGGTTGAGCATTTTTTCCTTGTTTTTATCGTTTTTTTGCAATTTTATTTGCTCAAAGAGTTTCAACGAAAGACAAATAGCGATATTTTGTGTTTCAATGTCTGCAAGAACGAACGAGTGAGCTGTGGTGAATATCGTGCTTAATGCATCCTTTGACAGAGGGTGACTCGGGGATTTACTCATGCGGAATGTGTCTTTGCCAAGTGATTTCGGTTCATTGGATTTCCATGTCACAAAAGAGACTCCACGCCAACTCGACGTGGAAGGCATTTTTGACGCTGCATCATTGCTTCTGTGTCACACTGTGGCGAAAGCATTCACTGGAATCCTCCACTCCAGCACAGTCACACACCACGACCCATTCACTCTTGCAAAAACGCACACACATAGACACAAACGCACACACACCGCACAAGACAAATGCCGAACAATGTTATGCGCGCGCATACCCTATCGACCGTCCGAGTGTTGGGCGGAACTCGTACATGGGATGACGGTTCAGTCGGTGTAAAATTTTCATGAAAAATCATACATTTCCGTCAAAAATCATTCATACAGTCGATTTGATAGTCCTGAATACAGCAAGAGCATCTCATTAGGAACAATCGTCGGCACATTCACGTCGACAAAATCAATTTGGCGTTGAGTTAATTTTTCATTTTATTTTTGTTTTCAATCAACGAAAACCAGTCAATCAAATTAACGAGAATTTTCGAATGAATAAAATCGAAATATAAATTATTAAAGGATGTGCTCGAGATTCTAGTGGAGTGACATTGTGTGTGAGTGTGTCGCGTATCGAATGTAATTGCGAAGAAACGTTGAGCGACCGACCGAATGGGTTTCGATGGCAAGCTGAAAGGCAATGTGCCTGAAAATTGTGATGGTTTCGGGATATGGATTGTGTGGATGTGTGTGGGGTCGTCATCGGTTTGGGTTGACAATGTGTTCTTGAGGGGATCTCGTATGGCCCATTCAATATGCCATTTACTGTGAATTTGCAGTGAAAGTCATCATCGTAAACTTTGAAATTTCGGAGAACCGGTGTGCCATTGTTTTATGTGATGGTTCATAAACAACACGGTTTTTCCATTCCATTCCGTTGAAACAACATTGCTAGACAGTCAATGACACCTGGATCGTCGTACATTTGGCGAACCGTTCAACCAAGAAAATGCACAAAAAGCGTTTTCTAAGCAAATCGTTGATGGTTTTTCTTTAACGGCATTCTGCGTAGGACTTAACCATCATTTCGGGACGCTGACAAAGCACCATCGCGCTCTCATTTTCATGCAATCCTTCAAAACTTTTGACATTCTTTTGGAAAGTTTTCAAAATTTTCCGTTTTTCTTTTTCATTCAGTTTGCTTTGTCCAGTTCGTAATGCACTTTCTGATGTAAGCCACTTAACGACCGTACCATTCTACGGTAATCGACTATCGTCACGGTTCACATGTGTGTCTCTGAGCCGATGAAGCATTAACCAAGCACAAAATATTTATAATCATTCTTTGCGTTGGCTGATTCAAGAATGGCTTCGTCTAATCACAATGGCAAATAACTGTGGAAAAACGGTCTTTGTCGAACAAGCGCGACACAACAACAACGAAACGAATTGCGAAAAACGTGGCTGGTAAAAGAGATGCCGTTACACCGAAAAAGAATGCGATGGAAAATTGAAAGAGAACCGAACCGAAGCGAACAAAGATAGAACGATATATCTCAAGAGGGGTGAATTTTAAATTTTCCGACAAAATAACTTCTTTCTGACTTTATTACCTTTCATGTTTTGTCATGGCATTACGCCATTTATGAGATGTGGCTCATCTCTTGTTGGCTGTCATCGTTCGAATGATATACGTTTTTTTTCCACGGGACAATCATATCACTTAGCCGACATTGCGTGTGTGAGCGGGCGATTATTTTCGGTTTAGACGATTCTGTTGAATAATTAATCCAGTGTTGGGAGATTTGCGGGGGTGGGAGTTTGGAGGGGGCTGCGATGTGTCTCATTTTGAATAAATTTTCAATCAACCGATCCCATCTTTGCTTTCTCCCACATCGAGCAAATGAGATTTTCATGAGCTCCACGCGAATGGGGCAGACATACACACACACACTCTGGGTAATGAATTGCCATTTAATGAGAGAAATCCCCGAATTTTCATGAGCAGGCACATTTCCCTTGGCAAAGGCCGACAAACGATGAATTAATGAATGCAAACAAGAAGACAATCGGAAAAAGCGCAACGCAAAAACGCTTTTGCCAAACTCAACTTGATTGATTAAGTGCGAACTATCGGGCGCTTGTGAACAGTTGCTTCTGTCTCATTCGGTCGAATTGAATCGAATCAAATTGGTGTGAATTTCATAATTCGAACATTGGACTGAATACACATTTTGAACAATCATGTTGATTCGGTGGAAGAGCAAAGACAAAAATTCCAACACATCCAGTTCGAGCTCGAAGAAGAAACGGAAAGGACGAGAAGGAGGTATGCATTGATTTATTCTCTTGTATTTTTTGTTTCTTTTTTTTGTTGTTGTGTTTTTCTCCTCTACTTTTTTTTTCATAGCAATGCTGTTGTTTGTCCCCGTAGCCATTGCTGTTCTTTGTTCGGTCGATGAAGCAATGCGCAACAAACATGGCGTTGCTTCGTAGCTGATAAGCCACAGTTCATTGTTTGACAATCAACTAGACTCTCCTCCCGAATTCACTCGCGCTTCTACGTCATACGTGAAGCGCACCAGGTCATAACATCTCGAGCAAAATAGCACAAAACACATTCCCATGGCTTTCATTATTCAATCCACATTTCGCAAAATTTCATTTCGAATTTATGGTGAATGTTGATTCAATTAAAATTTCATCATGGCCTTGGGTAATGTCAATGGCATTGAATCCTCGGTTCGGTCCATTTGAAATTCTATTATTACTGTTTTGAGCGTGGGAGTGGGACAAAGGAGGTGGAAGACTCTTTGGAAAAGTGTGATGAGGGTGAGAAAGACAGTTTGGTTGAAAGCCATCTGAAAAGCAACGATCTTAATGCGGCTAATTAATGAGTAACGGTACTTGGGCACGATTTGTCAAAAATGCGTGAGGTTGACTTTTTTCACGCGCGGCCTCTTTCTCTCGCTTCGATGCTCTATTTTTATTCTTGAGTAAAATCTCCATAAAATGTCCGCATCGACGCGGCAAGCCAATGCCACAAGAGGGGGGGTTGAAAAAAATGACCCAATTCGAGACAGTTTGGCTAATTGAAATGAGCGTTTCTGGACCAAATATTGCCACTTGATGACTATCGGGGAGTTCCTGTCGATTATTCCATTGGCAGCTCTGTCGAAATAAATGAATTTCACGGAAATTTCCAGCAATGACAGTTTGGCGGAATGGCTGAACAACGGAAATTCGCGTTCGAAGGAAAATCGCTGAGAGGACGATTTTTTTTTCACCAAAATTCAAATAATCCCACTTCAATTACCCTCAACTAATCTACGAATTGCCATTCAGTGCTTGCCATTGCCGACACTATTCTATTCTGGGAAATTTTCAACTTCGCATCGACTCGCTTCGAAATCATTTCCATTGTCTATGTTATGCTTCCGAAGACGAATGTAATTACTCAATCGAAATCCACAAATCCAATGTAATCAGACGAACGTCAAATTCGACATTTGATTCTCTGCGAAAAATACGACAGAGATATATCGACTCGAGCCAATGCACACTTGAATGCAGACAATTCAATTCCATCCCGAAAATCCCTCGTCGAAATGAACGGAGTTGAAGAGCGGCGGAAAAAAAAACAAACGTCTTCAGCATTTCGGTTGGTCCGCTATAGAAAAAGCCAATCAATTCGAAAATGTTATTCGGGTCAGGTTAACGAACATCGTTTGATGAAGCGAACGGACAAGCGATTCTCACTTAATTACATTTACGAATGCATTAAGTAGAGATATTGATCGAGCTTGGAAGCCATTCAACGCAATGCCAACTTGCTGGGACTGTGTTGTGACGGCCGTCGGAGATGGAACATTTCCTTCCGCAAATATGAAAATCGAAGCTTGAAATCGACATAATAAATATGGACGATCGATCGTCAACCGAAAATCACAGCCAATAAATTCGGTAACGGGAAAAACATGACCGCGACATCAGCAGTATTTCTCGGCTGTTTCAACCACACACATACACAGTTGACGCAGCTCATCCAATTTGCCGTCAAACGAAGTGAGTGCCAGAATTCATTTTGCCCGAAAATGTTGCCCGAAAAAACAGCATTGTCCGCTTTCAGCCTTTTCCCATTTTCCGGGGCTCCATAAATTAATAAGACATGACAAGACAATTTTTCTCGAAATTAATGAAATTAATGGAGTTTCCGACGAGGAGTGGTTTTCTCGGTTGTTTTCCATTTCATCAACATTTGATTCGTATTTGATTATTTAACCTGGACTCGGATAAGCGCCGTTGTCATTTCAAACGGTGAATTGTGTTTTGCCACCGACACAACAGTCTGGCTGTTGCTCGACAATTCATTTCGATAATTTCGTATATTTTTTTGACATTTTGTTCGATTGGTTGCGTCAACCCCATTGCGGTGCGGCCCGTAAAGTAGTTGGTCAACCATCAACCCAGGCTATTTGTGCGTGTGTTTGTGTGTTTGAGGGGCTCCGCATGATGTTGTCATTACATTAGCACATTTGATGGCCATTGATAATGATGACAATGGCACAGGCGTTGCTGATGACAAGCCGCTCGTTTTTAATTACAAAATTCACAGCGAACAATAGGCGAACGCAACCGAACGCAAACAAACCCTTTCGACATAATTATTAAAAGTTTCATTCAAAATGGCTCCTCCAACAAAATGGATTACTCTTCTCGACGCTCGATGTGTTTTCGGGCATTCATAAAAGCGGGTTTTCCATTCATCTTCCGACGGTTTTCGATCGAATTACGAAGCGCGAACAGCATTAAAGTAACGGCACACAATTATTTGTGCCTTGAAAACATCTTGATTTGATTTTGAAACAATGACCGCATAAATCACAGTTATCAAGTGAATGCTTTTCGCCCATCAGCCATTGATTTTCATGAATTAACATTCGCGGCACATCGCACATCAAACAATACAGCCATTCGAACCGGGAATCGAATGGAAATGGCGAAAATCAGAAGCTCGCATTTCGGTGGCGGGCAATGATAGTGGAATGGGGATGCCTGTTTGAGCAAACGAGCAAAGAGCTTTCGGTTTGTTTTGTTGTCCACAAATTTGTCGGGTTGTCTTATTACATTCTTTTTGTTGTTGCTTCGAGAATTCGCGTGTATATGTGTGTGAGTGTGTGCGTGTGTTTGGGTGTGTGTCTGTTTGTGTGTTTGTGTGGGTGTGTGTGAGTATGCGTGAGTGTGTGGGTGTGTGGGTGTGCTTGTGTCTGAATGTGTGCGTGTGTATGGATGTATGTGTGTGTTCTCTGTCAAATATTTGCCGCCACCGTTAGCGGCGGTTCGATTGCATGAAATAACGCTTGAATTATTTGCGTTTAACTTTTGAATGAAGCCCACCATTTCCACAACTTCAACATTGAATATGATGATTATTTTTGCTAGCTTGTGGCGGGTCGTCGAGCACAATGTTCGGGAAAATGGGTGAAAAGTTTTTCCTTTTGTCTTCCATTTTGTTGTCGCAACATATTTGCGACAGCCCCGAAAAGAATGTTGTTTGAATGTTTTATTGTGCAATCGTTTTGTTGAATGACGATTCTGGGGAGGAGGGGGGACGATTGTTCACATTTCATAAAGTATCAAATATTGTATGAAAATAAATAGACTTTTCCTCAAGTCTAAAGTGTTCTCATGAGATAATAACCCAACGACTTTGCCATTTCGTATTGTCGATTTGCTTTTGCTCCGAAAAGTGTGCTCGGAGAGACAACGATGACGGCACTGTCGACGGATGGCATGCGACACAACCGTTTCGAGAATATCACTTTGTTTTGGTGCAGACAATGCCACCCCAATGGAAATCATTGCGGTTTGTTCGAATGACATCAATTTTTCTGCTTCTGTCATCGCGAATCTCTCACATTTTCTTTGCGAAAATTCTGTTTGATATTTTTTTTCTCTCTCTCTCTCTCTCTCTGTCTCTCTCTCTTTCTTTTTGCTGCTGCGAGAACAACCCATTTGTTTGCATTCAATTTCGGAAATTGAATTACATTGGTTTTGTCGGCTTTGGGATTTTCAAAAACCATTTTTCGATTTGCGAGAATGACAGTCGCCCATCCACCGCAGAATCCGCAAAATGATTAAACAAAAAGAGAATCGAACATGTCGGTTCAACTTTTGAAGAGAAGTTTTAATTGAACGGATTACCGCGATCCCGTGTCAAATGAATCGAAATCAAAGTTTGTTGATAGCAAATTCGGTAGATTGAATATCCCTCCGCTGCCGCGCCACCAGCAGAAAAAAATCGATGCTTTCCACTGTGAAAAGCGATATATTCCGTTCGTTACTGTCGACGAGCATAATTTAACGCCTGCATTCATACCAATCCGATACGACAGACTTTTTTCCAGCCATTGTTGCCTTCATTTGCGTATTCATTATGTCATCGAAATGGCAAACAAAAAGCATTAATCCGCTTAAAACGAAGCATTCCCTATCTCTTTCTCTCTCACTCTGACGCGCAACTCTATCTCTCATTCGGCCGTAATCCAATTACAAAACTGCAGGAAAAAGAAACAAATTTCCCAGCGAGCGAAATGCGATAAAAGAAGCGTCGTTTTGTATGCGACAGCATGTTCCACAAGTGAATGTTGCCAAGTCTACATCAGTTTACGGTTAAAGCATTCATCTTCAATTCTGATGTGGCATCGGAGTGTCGGAAGGAACGTGTTTTAGCGATTTTCAAATTTTCAGCGAAAAGAAATTATTTTTCCGACAGACTCCACTCATGACCCTCGCCTCGAATGAAAAACGATCTGCCAGCCCATCAATTTCGCTTAGCGACACGACGAAAGTTCTGATGGGTAATCCTCCAAGCGGGATACGGCATAAAGTGAGGATAAACCAGAGATATTTTGCAGAGGCAAAAAAAGGAAAAATTCCAGAAATTCGCTTGACTGGGATATCCGTGTGACATTCTCTGAAAGTTTTCTTCTCGGAAAATTTCAGCAAAACTTGGAAGCATCGAAAGAGAAACAAACCGAAAGGGAAAAAAATGGTGGAAAAAAGCAAATGTTCATTCATATCGGATTTCACACAAAATCACAAGAATTTTTTATTGTTGTTGTTGTTCTTTGTGTTGTGTGTATGTGTTGCCACATACACTGTGCCCTGGCTGTGTGCAACGACATTAGCAGTGACACCGCATGCAGAAAGCTTCATGTTTTATTGGGCGTTGTGAATTGTCGGGTGAAAACATAGAAGTCGGAGGCATTGCACGAGTGGAATGAACTCTTCCATGTCGACTGACGGCATAACTCTATGAGGTGAATTATTGTGATTATGCTTGTTGTCGGTGACATCTTAAACCCTTTCATTCGCATCGGCTCGACTTGTGGGCTATCGTAGACAACGCACATGGAGAGAACTGACACGTTAATCGATATCTCAATTGAGTGGTCTGACAACTAACGCCCTCGAACAGTCCCACGCAACTCCGCCCTTATTTGCCGATTCATGCAACACATTTCGCAATCAACTACTCGGGAATTCTTTATCTGAATCTCGTTGAATATTCAAATGATCCCATTTCCGTTTCATTTCAGTTAATTATCCGTTTATTGTTCTAAATCCACTGTAAATCAAAGAAAGAACTTTGTCTTGAAGATAATTCCCTTGAAAATTCTATTTTCGAAATAACTTTCTGAGTATTTTCATATTGGAAAATTCATTGAGATTCAATTTGATTCATTCACCAATGGTCATATCCGTTTGGATGTTCAAGATTTTCATAACGAAACTCACCACGCTCCTTGCCTTCGACTTCCAAACGCTAAATCCCAGATTCATACAAACAGAAAACATTTGCATCAAGTGTTTACTTAGCTCGTTGTCGAGGCCAATCCACTTCAGCTGGGCCAACAATAGCTGAGGCCGTTGTCATAGCAGCGCACAATAACGGTATTCACAGGACGTGTACAGTTAATAAGTCAGTGGGAATCTTACTCAGTACGGCGGAAATGGGAAGAGAAAAGAAAGAGAGAAGAAATGAAAAATAAAGAAAACATATTGTTTTCCTTCTGTAAACACTCCATCATCACAATTGAACATGTGTTGATGTCTGCGTGTGTGTGTGTTGAGATCTCATACTCAATCCATCTCATGTTTTGATTGTAATGGTAATTTAGCGGAAGCTTCGAAACCAGCCAGGTACTGATGTCATACGATTAACGTTAGCCAGACGTTTATCGCTTGATTCCTGTCAATGTTGGCCGAGGAAAATGACAACAATAGCGATTTTCATTTGACATGAAATGGTTCATTCAAACACTGATGGTAATTTATCATTTTAAAATTTTCAACGTTTCATTCAAAAAAGACCGATCGGAATGTCTCCATTTGCAAGCAGTCTGTTTGAGTGGTACGCATGTGAAATGCTTGGAACCGTTCATTTCAAGTGCTTTTTGGGTCAAAGGTTCAACGACAGATTCTCTGCGCTGGATGAACCCTTTGACCCAATCATTGTATCATTCATCCAGCGATTATCCACTAAATTACTCAT
>JANSTV010080049.1:0-21541 GCA_027564135.1 Lestremia cinerea | reverse complement strand
TTTGGCGAATGAAGTTCAGCTCGCACCTCATCCAATTGCTTGGCACTGCACAACGGTGTGTCCACCTCATAGGTGTTATTGAACACATTGTAGTTGACCTCGTATTCGCCAGTTTCCTTCCGGAAGGCGACTACATGTTCGAATCGATGTCCCCACAAAATCTCTGACGGCAAATAACTGCTACGCGCTTGCGTTGTCATGCCAGTTGATTCGACAACACCCTCCAACATGACGACAATCTCAAAGCGCTCCTTCAGCATATCCTGGGCGGACAACGCATACAATGGACTGCTCCGATCGATTCGATGAACAATTGTCGTCGGCCAAATAAACATCAAACGATCTTCGCCACCATCATTGCCCACAGACAACTCCTGCTGGTAGAACGGCAACACCTCACCCTCTTTGGTAACCTGCGCGAATGGGATTCAGTCAGACTCTGCAGGACGATCCAATTGGATTTTTCGCTTACCTTTTTCCGAATGATTTGACAGCGAACGTGTGCTTCGATGATGTGAGATTTTCGCATATCACCCACTCGGAACATCAAACATGGAACTCCGTCTCGATGGCAAATGATTGCATTGCGGGAAAAGAGTAGCGTTTGCGCACGTTTCTTCGGTCGCGAAAGTTTCGCAAAGACAATGCCAACCATGAATGCCTGAATGAAAACGCCCATAATGCACTGAATGCACATGGTGAATATCGCTTCTGGACACTCCTCGGTGATGTAACGGTTACCATAGCCTGAAAACACCCCATCAGTTAGCATTCCATTTCGATTCGACGCAAGCCGAAAACTCACCAATTGTGTGCTGGGTCTCCACCGAAAAGAGAAAGCACGTGGCAAAGCTCTTGATTTCGGTGACGCAGGGAATGAAGGTTTCGTTGAAATCACCGCCGCCGCTACCGAACTCCTTCAGCCTCTGTTGATACTCCAAATCTCCGTGGGCGTACGCAATCACATACCAAATGGCAGCGAACACGGCCCACGTCAAAATGAAGCTCATCGCAAATATCAAAATGGTCCAGCGCCATTGAGCGTCCACCAATGTGGTGAAGATGTCCTGCAAGTAAATCGCCGGTTGAGCACTCCTACTCAAACGGAACCGACTGTTTGACGCTGCTTACCTGCAAGTACCGTCGTCGACGTTTCGCCACATTTCCTTGTACGACGTTGCAGTCGCCGTGCTTGAAAATGACACGTTTTCGTACACGTCTTGATGAAAATCGTGTCTGGCGATATCTGAAACGAGGCAATGGCACCTGAGAATCAATTTCGGCTCAATCTGTCACGAGAATGAATACAAATTCGCAAAATTTGCCATCCCAACGTCATTGCGGCATCGATATTTTCAGATGACAGTAAATCACAAGCGATCGATGACACACGTTTCGTTCCGTACGGAAAGGCTCGTGCAATGACCGATTTTACCGCAGAGCAGGTGGAACGAATGAACGGTACCGAATCGAAGCGAGATGCTAATTGAAAACGAGGATGAGATTTCGTTGTGATCGACAAACATCGACAAGTCCAATGACGGAGTCACTGTGGGAGGCAACCATATGACGCTTACGGTCGCCTTGAACGAAATAACTCAATTCGACCGAATCCAATTTGCCTAAATTTTTTTTTCTCTCTCTTTTTTTTCTTGTTCCATTTTCTTTTCTTTTCTTTTCTTCATCAACGACGCCAATCCAGGCAATTTATGCAAAATACATTCGAATGTCATTCGGATTGGCGCGTTCGCACAAAATATGCATCGAAATTTGAATCTTTTGAACGAAAAAAAAAAAACAAAACTGAATTGGAACTCTCGCAGCGACCCAACTAACCGACGATCGAAACGGTTGCAAGACGATAAATATTGATTTTTAAAAATAGAATATTTCACAATTCATTCAATATTTTTGTAATGAAAAAGAAAAGAAAAGAAAAGAAAATAAAGAAAAACAAACGCGCCGACCGAAGGCGAACGAAACGATAGAGAAAGGGTGAGAGAAGAGGATGCATGATGAAAGGAGAGCAGAATCAACAACAATGCTGAATGACAATGGCGAATAGTAATTCCGTGTTCCGTTGGCTTTTCTTCATCACAATTTTTATTATTTTTCGTTTGATTATTTACGTCGAAAAAGCGATAAATTCCGTTGGAGGTTTGAAGTTGAGTGCGCGCCATTGAGCGGCCGAGATAATTGCTGTGAAAACAACAATCAATCGGTGAATCAATCAATCGTTCAGTGGCGCTGCCACTGTAATGTCAAACACACGCCAAGCGGGCGTCGGAGGCACCACCGTCTCATTCAGACGTCCCACTGGCGCTGCACAGCATTCGCCTCGATGATTCAGTCTCATCACTCGAACTGGACGTGAGTCCAACCACTGTTATTGTCTCACTGGCGTCCATCCCTTTTCCGCCCAGCAAATCTTGGAAAATTCCACAAAACACTGAATTTCTCACCCGTTTCGTCGTTGCGAACGACATTCAAACTCTTCCACTTGCCCGCCCGCCATTCCGGACTAACCGTTGATTCGGAACGTCGCGATTTGAATTGTCATGATGAGATTTACCAACGCATTCGCGTTTCGCGACTCGAAAGCCAAACAATTTTCGGCGGCCGAGCACAGCAGAGATTTGTCAATTGGCTGCTGCTGCTGTGTTTTTTTTTTGTGTTTTGCTCTCTTGCGTTTTGCGTTTTGCGTTTTCGGTTTGTTGTTTGGCCAAACCGAGCAAGACAACTGACTCGACGCTCGTTTGCCATGTGTCGGGTTTTTGGATATTTTCATTTCTCTTTTTCGATTTCGCATCTCTCTCTCTCGATCCGTCGGGCGGCGTCATTGTCGACGTCGTCATTGCCGTCATTACGCTCGTTGTCGAAACCACATTTTAATGACCTTTGATAATTATCGAATAAACTAATTTACGGACGTTTCCTGATTAACCATCAACTAATTGCGGCCAATGTATGTGTACTCGATCGGTGTGCGCTTTTTGTTTTTGCTTTCGTTTGGTTGGACGCTCAAGTGATGATGCCATGATTTCGATGTGATTTCATATGTGATTGGGCAAGCGGATTTGAGCGATATTTCGGGAATGGTCGCGTGCCGCAGATGTTTCGCAGCTTCGTTTCTGACTCGTTGCGAGGCGATCGTCGTCCACCCCATCAAACCCAACCATTTCCAGAAACGACCAATCATTCGACTTAACGACACTGTCTTCCGCATCGCACACACTTGACGAACCATTTCCAAGGCGATTTTTTTTCTTCTTCTTCTTTTTTTTGAGAGAGAGGAAAAAACTAAGTCGTTGTTTTTTTTTTTTTTTTGTTAATTTTCAACTATTTGCCCAAGTTTTTTTTTTCAAAGGAAAAATCCAAAAGCGCGAATTTGTAAAATGAAAATTTTCAGATTTTAATAAGTGCGCGCGTCGCTATTAATATCTTTGATTGGTTGAGCCAAACTCTCGATGCGTGTGTCATCTTCGAGTGTTGGTGCGAGTGTTTGTGTATGAGTGTGTGTGTATGTGTGTATGAGTGTGTATGTGTGTGTGTAAGTGTGTGTGTAAGTACCGTCAAACGGATGGCTGGGCCAAAATTCGAATGTTTTTATTTTGTTCCTCGCGTGTTGATTCAAACTATGATGCGACGTTGCCAAGAAATCAATTAAAAAAAAAGAAAGAGAGAGAGCGAGAGGGAAAAAACAACAGTTTCCACACCATCAGTAGTTCACTTGAATGATGTTTTGGTTGTGCAATGTGATTTAAGCTCAACGGCATCGTCGCATCGAGAATCGGTTTATTATCTTTCCTCTCGTTATTTGGCTGTTAGCGCGAGAAACTGGCAGAGACACCACGAAAGAACAGGTGTTTTTGACAAATAGCCAGTGGATTGGCACACGATAATGGGATGCCCAACATGAATCAGCCAGTGGGCATCGCAATGGGGCCATTTACGTAATCGCACAGCAAAAACTTCCGTCAAAATGTCCACCAAAAGGGCACAAGTCAAGGTCACTATGGAACGTCCCAAACGGATATGAATCTGTCACAAATGTCACAAAAACAAACCTACTTCAAATACTCCTCCCGCCATGCTCGCTCCCCTGAATTCGTTGCACGCACAATAATCATCGAGAAATCACTTAAGCAACGTCTCAACGAACTCGGCATTTAACTCAGAACGCGTCCAAAATGCTCACGAAACTCGTGGACTTGAAACAACCGCGCACACACAACAAAGTCCTTCTTTTCGTTAACAAACAAATTTCACCCGTTTGATTGTTCACCAACGGCAAAATGTCTGCGATAAAATTGCGTTCGTTCACAAACAAATCAACAAATCAACAAATCGATTCGAGTTCGATTTCGAAAATCACTTGAATTGTCACAAATTTCTGGTTTAATCAAATCGAAACACGATTTGCTCATCGCGTCGATCATTGGTCGTCGTCATTTAAATGGTTGTCGACGCCACCATGGCTTTTGTCATCGCCCTCGTCGCTGTGGCTGCGACTGTGCAACGCCATATTGCTAGTCGTTGTCGGTCACATCGTTGTTGTTGTCGTCGTCATCGTATCGATTCACAATGATTTCATTGTCATCGCATTGACAATTTGATTATTTCCCGATCGCACGAAAAACCATTCAAATGGGTCGCCTCACGCGCGCCACCAACCACAAAATGCTTCTCAGCCGAACGAATGCACATTCGATCACTGATTGATTCGACGCTTTAGCCGTCAAGGCGAACCGCAGAAATTGTCGGTCGGCTGTGCTGGCGATCGTGTCGTTGGACCAGCGCACCAGTCGTCACACGAAGGGACCCACCGATCTTCAATGGGTTCGCGTGTGTTGACGCCAAAATTGATCTTCGGATCACCCAATGGAGGGGTGATCAACGATTTATTACTGCGATCACAATTCAAATGGCTTGTGCGCAATTGCATTGCGCACATCAGCCACATGCAGCGGCACCGTTGCTGATGCGCATCGATGAATCGACGATGTCACAATGTCAACGGTGAGAATCGGTCACCGGTCATTTGCGATATGTACGATCCATGTGGTTTCATTCAGTCGACCTACCGATCGACGGTGCTGTCATCTTCGGCTGCTGTCTCCAAATGCATCGGCACGGGCGTCGGACATTCGTCATCTAATTTTAGATAAATCATCATCGTGCAATAGCTCTGCTCACCGATCGAAATGTGAATTAATTAATCATCAACGGCAGCAAATCAAGATGACGACGACGACGACGATGACACTCGACGATTGCGCTGACTCAATCGTCCCAATCATCATCGGTTTTTGTTGATTTCGGTTTTTCGGTGTTCGGTTTTTCGACGGTGATTTATGAATAGCCCATGCGGACACCGAAATAGCTTATTGTTGTTGTTGAATTGAATGCGAATTTCAGAAATGTTTCAAATAAAATTAGATGTGGTTTGGTTTGCGATTGTGTGGTTGTGGCTGTGAGAATGCCTTCGATCGAACAATGGGTCAATCGTCACCTTTGGCGATGCAATTGGCGGATGTGATGAACGATGAGCCGGGAGTGTTCGACGATCATGTGCCCATAGCAACAGTTGGGGTCTTTTGAAACAGCTGGATGGAGTGGAGGCGCCGGCCGGTTATCTATGTATTCGTCGCCGCATCCGAGAATCAATTAATAATCCGTCACACGCTCCGATTCGCGAGGCAATACAGCCTCGTGCGCAACAAGTGAGCGATCGCATCGAACGCAGACCCATTCATTTTCAGTACATTTTTCCATTTCAGCTTCTGCGATTAATTTGAATTTGAAAAGTAAATATTTTGTCAAATTGGTCGAACGGCAGCTGGCTGACTTTGGCGACATTTGCGTGTGTTGCCAATCGAGAATTTCTCGATTATTCTGTTGAGAGACGAAACAGCCGCCATATTTGAAGGACACCGGCTTGGTGGAAATCTGGCTGGTCGATGCGTGGCTTGGCAACTGATTCGTGAGAACTGTTTTGATTCAGTTGATGAAGTTTGCGGCGAAATAACCACGGCGAATCGTTAATGGTAAACTCGTGATTCAACACGACGTCACCGAATGCATATCGCATTGTCTGAATGCATATCGATCGGTGAACAAACTCAAACGCCTACACCCGCGTCCGTAAACGGTTCGTTCTAAAAATATTCCATTTCATTTGAGTCGACCAGCTGTGAACGACTTGGTCATTCGCCGATAAACGTTTATCGCTCGAATTCACACAAATCCAAACAAATTGACGGCTGAGAAATTTTAACGATTTTCCTGGTTGATTGATTGCTTAATGGGATTGAACGAGTGACCACTTGAGATGTACACTCAGAGTGGTCTGCATTGCAAAGACGATCCCATCGATCGTTCGATCGATGGATCGTTTCGTTCGCATTAAGTGCCTCCGTCGAGTGGTTATTCGGTGATTTTTGATGACGCACTTTTTCGTTTTCATAAAAATTCTTGGCGCGGCCATCGACTGGCCAACGCGATTAGATAAGCGTGAATGTGAGATTCGCTTTCGTCATGATGTGAAGTGGTCGGACCAGATGGGAGATTGGATGTGGTTGGGTCGGTGCAAACTGACGGTCAGAACATCCATCACATGCGAATCAGTGATGATATCGCAAATGTGCCCCCGTCGAGCACGAGGAAATGCTTTCGTTCCCCCCGTCCATCAACTAATCACACACGAGAGCCTCATCGCTCATTCCACAGCCCAGTAATTACATTGTCATTTCTCGTAAATTTCCATTATCAAACACTTGTCATGGCTTTTTTTTTAATTAATTGTTGTTATTTCTGTTATTTTTGTACCGTTCGATGATTTTTTTTTTCGGTTTTGTTTTGTTTCGATCGCGAAATCCACCCACTCTGCCGCGATTGAAGCGAAGTCAACAACGGAAAACAACAGTCATGAATTATTGTTTGGAGAATATCGCCGGTGCGTCCAGTTGTGGTGGAAATGCGTCTGTTAGGGTCATTCCGATAGCGAGCGCGTGAAAATTCGTCGTCATTCCAAGATCAGACCGGAATGAAACGGATCGAACCGGATGCGTATCGAATCGATTGGCTGTCGTCCAAAAAACACACTGAAACTCACCTCGTAATCGGTCCTGGGGACTCGGTGACAGCCTTCAACGACATTCGCAAGTGTTTGTGAAACGAGCCGAACAGCGTCGACTTGCGATCGCCCATTTGTGGGGTGCCCGGTGTGCTGGGCGTCTCTTTGGGTGTTGGCAATTCCATTTTGATGATGACCGGGCCCGGTGAACTGGAACGGTCCAAGAGTTTGGTCCACGCCAGATCGTGGGGTGGATCCTTGTCGTCCATCGACTTAATCATGCTGGCTTTCTTTGGCGGCGACAGCTGCAGAATCGAAAAAAGAAAGAGACAGAATGTTATTGATTGTTTCTCGTAAATTTCGATTTTTTAAATCGAAAAATCTGTTTTGTTTATTTTCGCAACAGCAGGTGTTAGGCGGAAAGCGATGGAAGCCTGTGGGTGTCGACCTTCAAACGGGGATTGGCCCACTTTTCCGTTGAGGCGCGTAGGTCAAGAATGGTTGGATTTTGACGTCACTTGGAAAATGCTTGTTTTGCTCTAATTCGCCGCAGGCAACCTTCAAGCGAATCAATGTCACGAGGAACGTTGTCTGAGCGGTCGATGTGCGTCGTGGACTTTGCCACCGAAAGGAGATTGAAGTGTTTGTTTTCACCCAGAAAATGAACGCCACTCTGGACCGGTGCCGAGCTGTCAGTCTGAATGACCAATCACCGATAAATCGACGAATGCATTCCGCTGTGGCGGCGAAATGGAATTTCTCTCTTCAAAAGACGCAACAAAAACAATTTATTCGCACGAAATTCAGATTTGGGTTTGTGTTTCGTCAAATGCCAACGGAGAATGGCGATTAACATGTGAAATGGACAAGCGTGTTGATGATTTGACATTATTTACAAAACAACCCGAGATTTTAAAGTCGTTTTCTGCGAGCGAACGGCGGTGTGCGTGCGTTCGGGTCGACAAGTGGCCTCTGGTTCGATGCGAGTTTTATTCAAGTCTCGACGGCATTCACGTTTCAATTTGGTCTTTTTTCTGCTGAACCATCACGCAGTACTAAATGCTCGATCGTTTTTTTTCTTTCTTCAAATTTGTTGTTGTTTTTCGGTGTTTGCTCAACGACGGCTCCGCAACCAACGAAAACACGTCGCTTGGACCGGCATTGGCCCGTCGCTGGCAGAGTCTCGTGGGAAGGGCCGCTGGTCTTGGGATCGCATGCGATCGATTTCTACTTGAACGATCAGTTTTCGTGGAAAATCCACAAATTTCACCAATTTTCGCCGATAACAACAACAACAACTGGGTTAACGGGTTTGTTTATAATTTTAGATTGATGCGTGAGACCATCGCTTTTTCTCGCCAAACAACAAACAACATTGAAAAAATTGCGGAAAAACAGTTTTCGACGAAAGCGATCTTCGTTAGAATCTCGAATGGGTTCTTTGAAACTGTTGTCGCGATCGTAGGTGGACCCCCTCCTATGAATGACGAACTCCCCCCAAAAAAAAAAACATTAAATTTCAAAGAGATTTCTCGATCAATTCACGGCCCATTGTCTCGCCATCGTGCCGTGCCCATTCACCACTGACATGGCGGCGATCAACCAGTTTGCGATTCGTTTCCAATCACCGTTGAAAAACATTCACAACTCAAACGTATGGCATAATAATTTGACATTAATTATTGTCAAACACGTCACACAGGCTGACTGATTGACTGGCTCTGACTGGCTGACTGCTCAATGACTGTTTAACTCCTCTCTGAGTCGCGTCGAATAACAACATCTCCTCCCGGCACTGAGCGTAATCGTAATTGACCGATCGAGAATCAAATTAATTGATAATAACGATGACGGTGACGATGAAGACGACGACGAGGAAGACAAAGTAAATGAAAATGACGACACAAATGTAATTGCTGGGAACACTCGACGACTTCCGAATCGAGCTGAGTCATCGTTTGAAAAAAAAAAATGCTTTGATTTCGATCGCTTGACATTCGATCGAGTCGCGCGCAAGTTCCAAAAGAGGATCCACTTGAATGGCGACGACTACGACTTGGCCAGCGACTTCGGTCAAATAACATGATTTATGGTGATTTCGACTTTGGAACTTGCCGTTGATCTCGCTCATGCTGTCGACCGGTGGCCAGAGCGCCGACCACCACTTTGATCGGTGATTATGCGGGCGACGAAGAACCCCAACGTTGAAGACGTAACTCATGCGATTAGACGATGCTTGAGCATGTCATCGTTTCTACGGATCAGATCGTCGTCGTCATCGTCACCATCATCGTCGTCCTCTTTGTCGTTGTCTTCGTCATCTTCGTCATCTTCGTCGCTGTCATTATTGTTGTGTGCAAGAATACAAGATCCATTCTGCGAATCGAATCAGATGAAACGCTTATGGGATTTGCATATATTTTTTTTTTCTCTGGCTGTGAGTTCTTTCGATTCGAGTAATTGTTTTGGGTTTCGTGATTTGCGATTTGCGATTCGAACGAATTGACGTTGCCAGCGACAAAAGCAAAAAGTCGATTGGATAATTAGGAAACGGGAACTGAACCTCGTTGGCCGACTGGCATTCGGATGATGATCTCATTCGTGGTGACGGTGTCATTTTGAAAGGCGGATTTTCGCTGCGCGGAAGTGGAAGCTTCCAAATCAAAGCTTTCGAAACCTCTCCCGAACGAAGTCTGACCAGCTGACGCTTTCGAAATTGAAACTCGATCGACTAAACGCGATTCGTCGATCAAAGCAAAAGCACAGACAGCCGAAAGAAATTCATCGGTTTCATGGCTCGTGGCTGTTGGCTCGTGGCTGACGGCTCGATAGCGTTCACTTGCCGCTAATTAAAATGCAAAGCATTGCGCTTATGGGCATGAATGGACAGTGGTGACCGTGCGATCGATCGATCGGTGCGCATGCGTTAATTGAAAAATTGTTTGTTATTTTATTGGAGTCCGATCGGAATTATGGTCATTGTCATCATGTGTGAATGTGAGTCGTGCGACTGGCTGCTGTGTTGCGTATGTCAATGGGCCACGCAGCTGGGTGCTTTCAAGTGTTGGCGGAACGACAGCAATGCATTTGCATGCGCTCACCGAAAGGAACAATGTTTTTGGAAAATTCTCGTATTTCGAATTGCCTCATTGACCTGAATTCCTGCGGTAGCGTCAACATCGTCGTCAGTCCTCGTCATCTTCGTCTCAGCCATCGTCGTCTCTCCGCAATTCTGATATTTTCGTTGAATTTCACGCATCTTCTTGCCGTTTCGAATCGAAGAGCTTCGATGCATTTGCTGCACACGATCGATCACACGAGTTGTTTTTCGTTGGATTCAATGTCTGGGTCGGTGCGACGACGGAAGGACAAAATCGTTTCGCAAACATTGTCGGATTACGTAACTGTTCATTGGATTGGGAATTGCGTTTCGAATGAGACGGCGCTGACGATGCGAGACGCGCAACAACAATTGTGAGAATCGAATGTGAGAAGAGAGATGATCTGAGTCGTTCTGGGCAGCGTCGTGGAATCGCTCGTGTGGCTCGACGGACACGGACAACGATTCCATTTTGGTTTGGAAAATTTGCGGTGACGCCACTCGATTATCCACCATTCTCCACCGGCCAACGGTATCTAATCGCTCTGCCATTCATCACCGGCAAATCGCAACCCATCGCGAACCATTTGCTCACTAAATTACCATTCAGTCAACGACCATTTCTGCGATTCTCACGCACGACTGCCGCCGTTGCGAAAACCACGCAATTTGGAAATTCCTCAGCGTTCAACGTCAAACACATTCCAGACTCGCTTGAATTTGTCTCCGACGATTTCTATTTCAGAAAAATTCGCAATAAAAAAATTCGTTTATTTTCGGCCCGCCGGAGACGATCGTCGAAATGACACATCAACCGGCTCGATCTCATTAAATCGACCGACTCTTCAGCCGGCGCAAATTTTCGATTAAGCTTCGTTAATTCGCTTCAAGTTCACATACCAAGGACCGAGGGGGTGGGGCGAAGGACAAGAGACTCAAGCGATTCTTTACGCGACCACCAAAAATTACCAAAAAAAAATTTCAAAAAAATGAGATGCTTCATCTCCATCAGTCACATCGACTCTCGAACGAGACATGAATGGCAACAACAGCAAATTAACGCCAATGAATTATGGCCAGCACGCGTCAACGTTGACAGCATGTCAGAATGTCTCCGTGGAAATGACGTTGCGTTGATGAATTGTGTTTCGGTTGCGGTTGGACAGTCAGCTCAGCGGTTGCGCTTATTGCACAAGAGCCTGTGCATTGTCGATGGTCCAATAGCGGTCGCACATTCCGGTTCTGATTGCCATCAAGCCATATCGATAACCGTCCGCATGATTTACGATCTCTTCCAACGACACCAATTCACACTCAATTTGATTCGAAATCACCAAATTGAAACGCAATTTGCATAATTTTTTATGATTTCGCCAAAAACAGAAGAAAGAGAGACAAACAAACACGGATTCCTTGGCCGGCACCAGTTATTTCCGGCTTTCATATCGGCCGGCCGTCTGTGGCTCGTGCCAAACACACACACACATGCACACCGGTCCCGGAATCACCGAATCACCGTCGATCGATCTTTGTCGCACCAATTATTCAAAATCACCCATTTGAATTTCCAATCGAACCGCTCTCAACGAGACACAATCGCAACATTGTTTGTTTTTCGTCGGTGTCTTTTTTTCGGCTGCGATTCAAAGTAATTCATTATCTCATCAGGGGACATTATCAGCGTAAATAACATTGTTTGCATTGCCTCATTCGGTTGGTTGACTGTTTGGTTGAAACGATCAACAGAAAAATACCCGAAATGTGGAACATTCGCCAGTGGCTGGGGAATGCGAAACGACGCGTCTAAGTCACTGACATGCCACCGACGAGCTCACACAGCTTCGAATCCGAAACGCACCGCGGAGCCAACCACGATGACAAACGACTCACTTAATTCGTATCGCGATAAGACATTTCGATGATTTTGCTGTGTTTTTCGTTCGTTTTGGCGGCGCACTATTTTTTTTTCGCCGCTGCTTTGTTTCCTTCCATTATTTTGCTATTCATAATCATGCTATTAACCTTGTTCCATTGTTTTATCATCTCGGCCGTCATATTTTTTCATTCTCTCTCGTTCTCACTCTATCTATCTCTCCCTCTCTCATTCTTTTCAGTTTCTCTAGAGTCTGTTTTCATCTACGTCGTCGTCGTCGCCATTGTCGTCGCCATTGTCGCCGTTGTTGTCGCATTTGTTTTTCATAGTTTTTGTTTGACTTCGTCGTCGTCGTTGTCGTCGTCATCTTCGTCGTCGCTGTTGTTGTCTCAAATGAAATGAGATGAAATTTATTGAGCATTTGTCTTCGATAAACAGTTAGCTCGGCCATAAACGTTGTGGCAGGCAGACGGTGCATGTGTTTTCGGGCGGGATATCGTTGGGTGGGCGGTTGCTCAGCGGTTGCTCAGCGGTTGCTCAGCGGTTGCAGGAAGAACGCAACAGGTCGACTGGAGAGAGACCACCGTTGGGCATTACGGTAAGATTCCAGTTGGTTTTTGCGTTGCCGTCACCTCGTCACAGACACACCGTCACAACCGTAACGCCTGTGACACGACGACAAACTAGACCATCGACACCGTTCAATTTCCCACACATTTGAATTTGCAAAGCTCAAAGTCTCGCGCTGTTTTCGAATCGAGCGACGACGACTGCGACGACGATTGCGACGACGAGAATGAAACCATATGCAAATGATAAACATCTGACAACGCGACGACGACCATTGTGATGACGTTTTTGTTTTGGATTTTGTCGCTTTTCCCCTCTCTTTCTCTTCCTCTTTCCCCGCCACTGTCTCTCTTTCTATTTCTCCCATTTCTTGTGAAATTTCATTGCAAATATCAAAATTTTTGCGTTGTTTTGAATCAGCAAAGAAAAAAAAAATGCACAAAAAAAAAAGAGAAAAAAAATTTTGTGTTTCGATTTGTTGATGTGGAAAATGTTACGCGATTCACACGAAACGATAGCCATCGCGATTTTAATCGAAATTTAAACACGTTCCGCGTTGACATTTATTGCTCGTGTATTTTCTCGCCTCGGATTAGTGAGTCGATCGTTGGAACGGCGACGAAGCAGCGATGGTTCATTCAAAGCAAAGGCGAATTCCCATTGATTTTCTGAATGGAGAATTGACGTCGATCGCTGGCGCACGGCGATCGAAGGAATTCTTGTGAATTTGATTTGTCAGCGAAATGAATGTTCTTGTTTGGTTTTTGGAGCCGTCAGCTGTTGTTGGTGTGATCGTGATCGTGATCGAAATGGGTGAAGTCATCGATGAATTGTTGGAATGGGATTGGTTTTGCAGTTGATTTGTTTGGTTGGTTTGGATGGCGTCTGAAGGATCCTTGACCTTGGCGACGGTGTCAGACTGGTGGAACCTTCGCAAGCGCAATATTCGAAATGAGACTTTCTCCGAATGGGCTGCTTTTCTCAGAAGATGTGAATGGCGTTGAGAACCGGATCGGTGAAATTGTCGATTATGTCACGAAAGAGTTGGCATTGCTCACGAAACGGCGTTGGGCGATGCATGACGCGCCACTGGATCCCATTCGATTGAATAACAATTGACGGTCGAGGCGGCCATGAGACATGAGGACGACGCAACGCTTATCCAACGATGTCACAGTGGTGAACGCACGTGTCGGACATATTGATATCATTTGTGGCGCATTTCGGTAATGAATTCCTCTGGCCGAATTGCATGCTCGAAAGGCTCAGATCATTTTCACGTTTAATGTCGATTTGGCACGAGAACCCATCACTTGGTTTTTATTGCTTCCTTGGATTGATCGTTAAAGCAACGTCAGTCGGAAGCGATGAGCATTGTTTGGGCAATTTCTCTTCCCGACGTTGAATGATCAAACGTTTTGACAGGTGATTCATCGCAAGGGAGATCGCACACACACACAAAATTCCATCGAATGTGGTGGCCTTTGTTGTGTTTCGGTTTCATTCAAGTTTCTTCGTTTCAGTTGGCCGTCGCCATTCGCTTTGCATATCGCACACACCAATGACGCGACGACACTATTCCAAAAGCCACTTGAGTCTGACGAAAATCAAATAAATTGTCCGCTTACCGGTGTGCGGCTTAGCATTCGCTCATTGAACGGTCGATCGTTTACAAACTGGCCCCGATGGGATTTTTATTTTCGTATGCGGTTGACGCAGCTAACTGTCATTGCGAATGGCAAATGGTGATTTAAATTTCAGCGGAAAGCAAGTGAGTAATGGGATGCTGGCGAATGGGTCATAAGCGATCGTGGATGGGTGGTCGACGGTTTGAGGGGAGTTCGTTGAACCGATAAATGGCCCGCCAAGATCTTCAGGAGATACGACGAGTGGGTGTGACCGACATCGAAGGTATCCAACGGTCAACCGTTGCCACTTCCGAGCATCGACAAACCATCCAGCGGCGTATCCATCGCGTTGTTGTTTGTCTTGTCACTCGATCGAATCGTCTGGAGGTCAATTGCAATTGGAGAAGGCAAACACAGAATCGCTTTGAATATTCTAAATTTATGAAATTCGTTTTCCGCTTCGGTCGTTTCGTTTGTTTTCCCATCGTTCATTGTCGATTTTGGGCAAAGTGAAAAGCCATTTGGCAGAAGGGGCCAATCTCGAATTACAAAGCGACGCGACAATGCCCCGCAAGTGCATAGTGATTGACACCTCAGACGCGACGGAATTATGTGATTTGGCTGATTGAACGACAAAATATGATGGAATGGCTGGTGGACTGGATCGGATTTCTCTTTTGGATGAGAGCGTCTCGTCAGCGCCAGCAAATTTGGGGCGAGAAAAACCATTTGCTCGACTTCGCCAACGAACCAGAAACAGACAGAACGAATTGCATCATACGGAAAAAATCGCCACCTTTCAAAACATGACAAAAAAGGGGAAATCAAAACAAAGCGGCAAATGTGCTGAGCGACGATGCCGACGATGAGTCAGTTTTGGTGGCGAAACACTCATTTTCGACGCAATCAAAAACAAACAAATCGATTGGCCGGAACGAAAAACCGGGCGATTGCTTTTTCGGGGTTACTGGAATTCAACGAGGAAATGAATTGAGAGCAGACGCACACACTCACATACACACATACACACATACATACAAGCTCTTAAATATCAACACAAACCTTTTGGCAATTGCTCATGAACTCCTCGTCAGAATAATGGATGAAAGCCCGTTCAAACTGGACCAGATGTTTGTCGCTCAGCAACACCAACGGTCCAAGCAAAGGCTCCGTTCGACCGTTATCAACTTCCAAATCACAGCTAATTCACAGCTCAGACACACTCTCACAGCACAGTTACGCAGATGCGATAATTTTCCTTTGGCAAAAATGCTGTTTTTCTTTTTTTTTTGTTTTAAAAAAAAAACAAAAAATTTATTTTCAATTCATCAATTCTTGCATTTTTCCAACAAAATTTTGCACAAAAAAACGATAAAACGTCATTCGAAACTGAATTCACCGAATAAACGGCGTTCTGGATGCGACGGCACACAAAGCGATGCTCTTTTCCGAAACGAATCAACGGAAAAGCCGACTACGCGCTCACGAACCACGTGGATTATCCGGGATTTGCGAAAGGCAAAAGTAAAACTCTCGCGAAACGATTCAAAAGCGAAGAAAAATGACGAAAAAAACAAAATCAAATCTGTCAAGCGACCGTTGGACGACACACGAAATCGGCAAATCTCAAGTCAACCCGCAAAAATATCAAATGTTGAACACTCGCAAAATCAGTTCCGAAACCGAAATCAATGTGATCGAACCGTTTGTTGGCCGTTCATTATCGCGACTGAATTGTGTTCGCGAACTGAAACTGAATTTTATTCATTTGAACTCGACATATTCGCATTCGCATTGTGTCGAACGTTGTCGATAGCTGAACGGAGCGGCGTCTGGCTCTGTGTGCTGCTGTGCGATTGTTTGGTATCGTCGCGGCAATGCGTCGTGCGCAACGGTGCGCCGTTTACATTCAAATTTTCCATTTGGTGTTGACGTTGGATCTGGTGGTTGGCGATACGGCTGAATGTCGCTTGTATCGACTCGATGAACGTCCATCGGCAGTGGTGCGGCTTGGGCGATGGTTGTTGTTGCAGCCACGTTTTCAGGATAATCGTTCGCCTTGACACACCACGAGGTGGGCTGCTGGAGTTGGGATGAGCTTCAGCATTTTTAGGTCGGCACGTAAATGAGTCAGGGATTTTCTGGCTCAACATTCCAGAGTGACGCGGACGTGAATCTCCCTTTGCCAACCTTCTGCGGGGTATTCCAATCCCGTCGACCGCCCACGAATCACCCAGTTGCCGTGTACCGCACGCGTACACGGCACCCATCAATCCAATCCAATACACTTTAATAACAATCATATGTAATCGTCGTCATTCGCAATAATAACAATAATGCGAAACGATTAACCGTCTCAGTGTTTTCGTTTGCGTCGAGGCAAATCGCTTGGTGTGCGACACGGCTCGAGTCGTTTGATTGTGTGCGTATTTTGGGCCTGCTTGAAAATTGGCTGGAGTTTGTTTTTTTCCTTCTTTTTCATCTTCTTCCTCGCTTCTTCGTCTTGTTGCTCCTCGCTGCCACTTTTCGGAATCGCTTCACTCAAACCAAACAAAAACGTGTGTGAGATATTAATAGCGCTCCATCATCGCTGATGTCGTCGTCATCGTCATCGCCGTTGACGGTTGAAATGTGGTGCGAATGTGGTGGTGAGTTTGCTCAGCTGCTTGCTATTTGCCCACTTAACATATCGCATCTCAACACAGAGGCCGATACGCAAAGCACATTCATTCCAATCGGGTGAACAATTTTCGCGATGCGATTGTGTGGTTTTGGTGAGGACGACGACAATGGTGGCTGTGTGTGTCAGAGTGGTCGAGACGATGCTGCGTTTTTTTTTCTTTGTTGAGCCATTCGATTTATCTAATGGCCGTTGCTGGTTGTCCTCGTCGTTGATTTCGAATTCCAATTCGTCATCCCGACTTACGAACGAGCATCGACGAGAAAAATGATTGATAATCTCCTCCGGTTCGATTGGTCCATCAGCTCGCTAATGGCAAATACGAGGAACACCAACAATGTCGAAACCATCAGCGGTGTTTTTTGTTGGAGTTTGAGCGCGTTATTACAATTCCATCCCAGCTAATGGACACACGTGTTCCATATTTTGATGGATTTTTTCATGGCTTCATCCTTCGGCTGGAATTGAACGTTTTAAAGTGGATGGATTTCGTGGAATACCCCGCACCGTTTGGAATGGGTTGGAAAAACAACCACGCATGGTGGCTCGCTGTTGTCGGGCCAAATGAGGTCCAAAAGCCTTTGATTGATCGCCAGTCGTTTGTTTCGCAACGACACGGACGCTTTGAAGGGCGCGAAGCGCACGTGGAGGCATCTCACTTGCGTTCCCACTTGCGATCCCACTCGGAATTCGTAAACAAGGTTCCTGATAAAATCCTAATCACTTCGTGATTTTAATTAGAAATTCATTCTGGCAAATCGGATTTGTGTTTGAACCTTTGCCATTCTGCGAATCTCGAAATGAAAACAGTCATCCGGCATTGGGGTCAATGCCGATATCGCGGGCGAGGTTATCTGGCGGACATGATAAAAAAATGTGCGAAATCAATGAGACATAGCGGACGTTGCAAAGACGTTCTGATAAGGCGGTTCCATTGAAGACCCATTTCCGAAAACGTGTGCTCGCCTCACGGAGAGTAGTGAGGTGCGAGGGTGAGCGGGCAGATCCAATTGCGAATGAGTAATTTGAATTTGAATTTATCGATGAGTGGCGTCGGGGATGCATAATGGGCCCGCATGCGTAGCGTCTCGTGGGTTTATTTCCATTCGCTGTTCGGTGACATTCGTAACGATGCTCCATGCAAATATTGACTGTTCAAATTCATTCTAATTAGTTGATGGCACACCGGCTCGACTTCACCGCCAGTCACACAGGCCTGAGTCACGGCAAATGCATGAGAATCGCTCAGAAACAAGCACACAAATGACTTTGTTAATTCCTCTTCTTCTTTCTTTTTGTCATCCGGCTAATCGTGGCGTAGTTTTGATCCGTCCAAAGTCGTTTGACTTTCGCTCTGAATGAGATTGGGAGATCGTTGAACTGTCTGTGATTCGGGTCAGTTTAAGGCATCTGGCTCAGTTGAACCCTTGGATGACTCAGTGGTCCAGCCCAGTTCAATCCAATCATTCGAAGAATCCATCAGTTCCATTCCCCCGGCCCATCTCGTCACGGTTCATTTTTGCGCAGTCAACAACGGAATTGGCAAAAAAAATATGATTGACATTCGAGATTGAAGTTGAGAAATCGACCGGCAAAAAACGACCGTCGTGCTTTCAACTCTACGCAAATCGAAAGAAAAGGAAACGAAACGATTTTGAAAGAGTCGAATCAAAGAGATCGTCCACTTAACGACGATGACGACGACGACGACTGCCAGACTGGCAACTGAGTCGCTTTGGTGTGCCTGTCGATCAGTTTTTCTGCCAACCACGTCCATTTCGATGTGAGAAAATCAAAAGCTTGCCGTCCGAAAATTGCAATTTGCAAATTTCGTTCGAAAACAAAAACCAAGGCGAAAAATGAAACGTCGTTGAAACGCCGTTGAAATACCGAGAAACGGCAAAAATGAATTGAATGAACGAAATCCTACCTGTTGCTTGACGGGCATCGAAACGAGAAGAAGGTCAAGTGACCCATCGCAGGAATTTTCTAATTGCGATCTAATCGTCTTTCGCGAAGAACACACCGAACCGCAGTGGTTCTCGTTGGCTTCGACGTTGCGGACTTTGACTCTTGTGGCTTGAGCGAGTTTTTGCGAGAATTCGCGAATGATGGTCGACGGTACCATTTCGCCAATTATCTTCAATTGGCGAATTCGACAGACGGTTACGTGACGAATGGCGTAATGATATTCGCCAATGGGCATTCGTCGACTTTGAACGAAACGATTTCTTCGGCTAACGGTTCGTCATCCATCTCCGGCTTTTGTTCGAGCAATTCATTACTCCAAATTTCGCCGAGAAACGAGATATCTCCATCGGCCGTTTCCATTGTCATTGCGGAGCATTCGAGACGAGTGAAAATTGCAAAATTCACCCAAAAACAAAACAAAGCAAAATGAGAAAATTGAAACCAACACGAGTCACGACACTGCGTGCCGTTTCGGCATTTCGAATGTTTTCACAAAACACGTTGCCAAATGCGAAACGCTAAACCGGGCGATTTCGGAATTGTGCGGTAATGACCGCAATCGCATGGCGACATTGACTCGCGTAATTATCTCGGAAATGATGTCGCCTCTTATCAGCGTATCGAGTTGTGCTGGGTCGCATATTGGCATTCCCGCGTGAATGGCCTTCGACTGTGGCGCCCAGTCGAGTTGAAGGCTCCAGCACCCTCTAGCGCTTCATCTGATGGTTTAGAGCTTTTCTGAAAAAGAGATGAAAAACAACTGGACGAAGATTGGAAGAAAACACTATAATTTTCTCTTTCATGGTTTTCCTTCAAATTTTATTAACATTTTCCAATGTCATTCACCTGAATCATCGTCAATTAACAAACAATGTCACATCGTTCTCATTCTTAAATGCTAATTTTCTTTTAACTAAAATTGCATTATTCTAATTTCATTTCCACGTCAATCGTGCACTCTCTCATCCCACAGAGCTCTGTGGACATTTGCTCAAACAAACGAATTTGATCCACAAAAAACACGGGCGACCCCATTGAATTAGCAACTAATTTACTGTTTTTTCGCGAGATCAAAACGAAAAGAGACAGCAAATAGAAAAAACGGGAAAGAATTTCTTTCGAGAAACCAATTCAAATCACGGTTTGACAGTAGCCAGAACCAACACAACCGGTGGCTGTCGGAGCCGCAGACGGCCCCTTCGGCCAGTTTTCCTTTCGAAAGAAGAAGACACTTTCAAATCCATTTTGAATGCAATCGATGTCGTTGACCCCGCGACAGAAACAAAAGAAAACTCGAATTCGAATTCTCTTCGATTGAGACAGTTCGATTGGAGGAGCAATTCGAAGCCAGCGGATGATTTCGGTCGGAATGACCAACTAATGGCTTTCACTCGTCGACTCCAATCGACTCGTAGGAACTTCAGTATTTACATGGGGGCGACATCGGGGGAATGAGGTTCTGCTAGAGAGGGGGAGGGCAACTGGATGATTGACTTTGGATGCGATAAACAATTTCTAGATGAGTTCACCGTCGACTCACTGGGTGCCTGAGGGCTCAGCGGTCAACTGAAGTCTAACATGCCGGCGATCAAAACAAATGCTTATTTACATGACGTGCTATCGGTTAATTCGCTATTGGCTATCGTCTATATTTACAGTTAAGTTAATTCAATTCGGTAATGATGGATTTCCCATAAAAATAAGGTACATTTTCATTTTCACACACGTTTCTGCACGTCGATTCTTTTTCATCTGCGGTTTTCATTGTCATCGATCGATTAAAGCTGTATTTTGTTGTTGTTGTTGTTGTTGTACGTCATTTTGCACGTTGTTCGCTTCTCATTCTTCTTCCTGAATCTCAAATCTCAAACCACCAAAATGTTTGGAAGCAAATTGTGGGGGCTCGTGGCGCCTGTGGTAACGTTTGCTTGGTTTGCTCGATGGCGAGTCGCTTTGAGGTTGATTTGAAGGTTGCGAATCGAACCGACGATTGGAGAATACTATTGCTGGAGGGATGGGTTCGAAAGAACGTTGAGTCTGAATGCGGATCAACGTCTCCAAGGGATGGATTCCAAGGGCATATCAATGTTCATGCAACAACATTTCACTCGAGAAGGACGTTTCCCTCCCTGAAAATCAATCAAAAACTGATTGAAAGTTTGAGTCTTTCCACAATCCACTCGGAATCATCCTCATTGCATTGATCTGTGCTTTGACACTTAACCTCTAAGATGCTTCTTGCTTGACATTTTCTTGTTTTTGTTTTGTTTTGTTTTCTTTGTTTTTTTCTTCAATTTTGTTATTTTGTTAAATTTCTGATACAATTTTCACTCGAAATAATTTGTTCACTTTTCCGAAAAAGGAAAATTTAAAAAAAAAAGTTAAGATTTTTGTTTTTTTTAACGAAAAAAATGTGCTTAAAATTAACGAAATCTACTTGCAAATGGACATTCGTTCCATGCGATTCGTTCCGAAGGGCAGAATTGTCCTTTCGATCGACTCAGTCGGGACGGTAGATGGCTATTTTCGGTATGAATTCGATGAGCATCACATATTCCAACATGGAATTGTTGTCGCATTGCTGTTTGTTCAATCGCCAGCGGAGTCCAAGTTTGTGATAGAGGTGCTGGTTCTCCCATTCTAA
>JANSTV010079938.1:0-21541 GCA_027564135.1 Lestremia cinerea | reverse complement strand
CAATTTGTCTAACGCTTGACATTTTAGGTGCCACCGAAATCCGATGTTGATTCGATTGCAACGGAAGATTGTGACGATTGTCAAATCGAAACGGAATTGGAATCATACACAACAGTTGACTCGAACGTATTTGGACATGAGAATGGCAATGGCTTTGGTATGGAAAGTTCCAAGGAGTCGACACCCGTTCTCACACCCATCGCTGATGGCCTGGAAGCCATTTGGTTGAAAGAATATCCGGAAAGTCAAATTGTAGTGGCGGATATAAATAAGCTTTCTGGTCTCGGCATCAGTCTCGAGGGCACCGTTGAAGTGGAGGGCGGCATTGAGAAACGACCACATCATTACATTCGATCGATTCTGGACCAAGGGCCAGTTGCCCAAGACGGCACACTGAAGCCCGGCGATGAACTACTTCAAGTGAACGAACACAAACTCCAGGGTTTGAATCACACCGCAGTTGTGAAAATTCTTAAGGATCTTCCAAGTCAAGTGAAAGTGATATGTGCACGGGGTCATCGGTCACCGTCTGTGATAAACACATCCCAGAATCTAGAGGCATTCGAGAGTCGAAGCATTGTACCCAGCGGCCATTTGATATTGCAAGGCTTGCTTAAGGCTCAATCGGAAAGCTCATTGTATACATCCAGCACGGCAACGATAACCGATCAGCATCGATCCAAGTCAGTTGAACAGGTATCGGGATTGGCTTTGTGGGCCAGCGATCCGGTATACATAGAAATCGAGAAAACGGATCGAGGTTTTGGCTTCTCGATATTAGATTACCAGGACCCCTTGGATTCTGATGGTACTGTGATTGTAGTACGAGGCCTAATACCAGGTGGCTCTGCTGAAACAACAAATATGCTCTTTCCGGGCGATCGCTTAATATCGGTCGCCGAACACAATCTCCAAGGGAAAACGCTAGATGAGACCGTTGCCATTCTGAAATCAATGCCCTTTGGTGTGGTGCGCATCGGACTGTGTCGACCATTATCAACATCGGACAATAACATATCTTCACCGGACACTCCGACATAACTGCACACACACACGCACGAAACGAACATTCATCACCAACTAGCAGCTTTAATTGATCATTCTGACAATGTTGAGCTATCCGCGTATTGAGTTGATTCTGTTACTGGAATTCAGTCGAATTTCAACAAGTCTTTTTTAGTCCACTTGTAGATAAATCATGATTTGTATAGCAAATGCAAACAGCCATAAGAAAAAATGATGATATTATTTATATTTATTGATAATAGCGCTAAAACGTTGAGGAAAGAACGTAAACCGAAAGGAGGAAACAAAAACATATTAAGTAAAATTATTATTATTATTATTGCACCATGTGATCAAATTTAATCGTTAAACGATCGTGATTTCGTCTATCAATCGCATTAGAGCTAATTAAGCGCATCATTTGTGAATAATTCTATTTTCAATATTTTGTTTTTGTGATTCTCCTCATTTCAATTGGATCATTCATTTGTGAAGCATATCACGACTAGTTCGATTAGTTGAATTTCTCCAAATTGAAAAAATTCGGAAACGTTTTGCGAATTTTGAATTCTTGAATCATTTGCTTCTCCTCGGAGAGCGCTGAAACACACAGTCATGACGGTGAATTAATTTAAAGATAATTTTTAATTGATAAATGGTACTAACCAGCAGTCTTATTTGGAAGGAGTTCCAATAGTCAAACACCGTAGCGGCTACGAACGCTTTCGCTACATCACACCCAGCCGATTGATTTATCGAAATTTCGATGAATCACTCTCTGGAATGCCAACGCCATTTAAAATGAAAACGTTTATTTAATTATTTTTTAATTCTAATTATAGTATTTAATTACAACTCATGTGATAGACCAAAAGTAAGAAGCATAAATTTTAGATGAATTAAACAATAATTACGTTTAGAATTGAGAGAACAGAAAACAACAACAAAAAGCAACAAAATATATAAAACGATTCTACTATGAAAGCAAGAGCAAAACAATGTTAAACCAAAAGGAACAGGATCTCAGCAAGCATTTGGCACATACTCACACGCACATTTGCTAATAAACGATACTTTCCGATAGAAAGCAAAAAACATAGATCAATAATACTGATATTTACAAGATTTTGTACACTAAATAACCCGATTGAAATGATGATACGAAAACAATAAATCTCACCCACACGCGATTACATTGACGCCCAACCAAACCGCCAGATTCGATTCGAATTGGATTTTGTCATTTGATCCAGACTGCGCTCATTAGACTGCTGAACGCGTCGCACCGAACCACTGAATCGGTCAACGAACGTTCTGGGCCCAAAGCATGCCAATTCCCTTCGAATCAAATGCATATTATGAAATAACGATTAAAACTCAAATTTCGCGCTTCGGTCACAAGCATCGCCATACACATCACCATGTTGATTCTTCATCCACAAATATTCCATCATTTTATTCGGAAGCATTCTTATCAAAAAAAAAAAAAAAAAAATTTCTCATTCAACAGATTTAGCATAAAAATTTCAAGAGAATATAGAAATTGTAATGTTTAAAAACTCAATTAAAGCAACAGCAAAAGCAACAGAAAACAACAAAATATATTCGACTGCAATATCCGAATCCAAAGGTTTTACTTAGTTTCCACAGCGATGGAAGAGTTAAGATTTCTTGTAGTACAAATCGAAAGGATCAATAGTCTATGAGAATACGAAATTTTTGGTGCCATCAATTTACGATTTGTGATTTTCGTTTTTGTAAATTTGCTTTGTTTCATTTCTAGCCGATGATTTGTCTTAATAATGCAAGGCGCTAACGATTTCAGTTTGTCGGGAGGCGTTTCCATGTCACATGGCCAAGCCAGATAATTTCGAATAGATTAAGTTGATGAAGAATGAAATGCTAAGCATTGTGTTCTGTAAATTCTTCGGAATAGAAAGCTACGAAATGTTGAGTTGAAACCGATGGGAGGCGCAGAGCAATTTCGATTCAGAGAACCAACTATCATTCAAATGACTTCAGAGGATGAGGCGAGACTATGACACGTTCATTGATGATGATGAGCTATTCTGTGATTTGGGTGAGGTTCGGTTATGATGACTTTGTTCTCTTCGAGATTGCTCTGTGGTTGTTCTCATGTTGGACTGCACTTCAATGAGGGTCTCAAGGATGATGTATCAATCAAAATCCATTCATTTTGACCAAAACGTAACGACAGCAGCCGAATACCAAGTTCCATGCGTTTGCAAAATTCCTATGCCCAGCGAGGGGAGCTGGTGTTGATTTTAGTTTTAAACAGCAAAATTATTTTCAAATCCATTGCGTCAACCCGCGATTCAATACAAAACCAAAATAGGTAGATTAATTGTAAAGCAATAATAGACAAATCGAAAGAAAATCTTACCTTTTTTCATAAATTGAATTGAACAAACGAAAAGCAATGTGTTTTTTCTAATGATTTCTTTATTAGTGAAGAATTTGTGGGAGATTGATTGGTGGAAGCTTATCTACGCAGCTCGATGCCCAGACACGTTTGATGACAACTTGAAGACCCCATCCCATTCACAACTTGTACGAGCTCATCTTGAGAGCGGCCAAGCTGTCGGAATAAAGCTGTTGGACTAGCTTTTCATCTTTAACAACATCAATGACATCGGCCTTTTCACAGTCGCTGAAAATGAAGAAGGAAAACTGGTTGGAATTGCAGGTGATTTGATACGGTGGAATGAATGCTTACTTGAAAAATTCCCCATTAACGTCACTGAGCTTGCTCTCGACAGCAAGATAAATGATGGTCTGTGCCCCTTGAGCAGGGGTCTTCATGAAAAGCCACATCCAGGGAAACATCATCATTCGTGAGGCAAGTGAATCGGATAGCTTTGACCTAAAATGGAGAGAGAGAGGGAGAGAGTCAGAATCGGAACTGGAACGCGGTGATGAAATATCTCACCCTTGGTAATTGTTTGTACCGCGAACGATGCCTGGAGTGCAAACATTTACAGTTACCGGGGCAACACCTTGGGACGAATAAATTCAATTTAATGACCCTTTCATTGTGATTATGAAAGCAGTGCTTCATGCACATGCTTTGAATGTGCCGAGAGGGTAATTAACCACTTTCTATCTCATTCATTCGAAATGGTGAAAAAAAATATAAAAGTCATGGTCAAATGCCTTCCAGAGTCATTTTTATTTGGCCATTGGTAACTTCTAATCCGCAGCATATGTCCTACTCATGCCGAACTAATCTCGAACCAGAAAGCGAACTTGGTTGCGAACTTGGAATTCCAATGATGCTTAGCTCATTTTGAGTGGAATGTTACAAATTAGCAATCAGCCGCATTATAAACACTAATCACTTAGTTGTCTAACAGTACCATTTGCCCTACCAAATCTTGGGCTTTTATAGAACCGAATGAATTGTGATATTCGCGAGCAGATAATTGCTTCAGAGGTTATTTTTCTTCAATGAAATAAATGGATTCAATTCGAAGCTGTCTTTCGGTGGGATTTAGAATGTCGCCTCAATCAAAATCAAATCAGACATACCTTTTAATTGCTGTGCCAAGTGTCTGGTTGACATCACGATTGCCAGTTTCGCGTGAGCGAATGGGTCGTTCTTATCGAAATTCTTCGTATTCAGCGAATCGTCCGTGGTAACTGTTGCCGAAGCGTATGCATGAGCGGCAACATTGATGACGCGTCCTCCATTGCCGTTCTTCAACAACGGCATCAACAGAATGGTTAACAAAAGATGCCCCAGATAATTTACTTGCAAATTTTTCTCGAATCCATCTGTCGTGTTCTCACGTACATCAAACTTCCCACCCGAATTGTTGATTAGCAAATCAACCGTTTCATAATCTTTTTCAATTGATTTCACAAATTTTCGAACGCTTTCAAGCGACTCCAATTGCAAGAGACGCGTATCGATTTTCACATTCGGATGCAATTTGCTCAACAAAGCCTTTGTCTTTTCAGCCTTGTTCAGATCTCGACATGCCAAAATCAACTGGGATATTGAACGGGCGCATAGCTCTTTTGCAACTTCTTTGCCAATTCCTCCGGTGGCGCCGGTGACAATTGCAATTTTCTCCTCAACTTTGTCTGTTGACGGGCACATTTGACCGCCCATTATCGTTCTGCAACGAAAATTTTCCAAGAAACAAATGTTACATCTCCGTTCACTCGCCTTCGCAACTAGTGATTCATTTACTTGAGGGTCATTGTGAGACCAACCAAGACAGCCACAATGAATGGCCACCAACTTTCAAAAGGATCCGCTTCGACTAATGCACTCACGATTTGATTCATTTTCCCGTATTTTCGCACGTCACACAATTTCACGAGAGATGCAAATCACCGAATGCGATTTTCCTCGTACCAAACTCAACAGATCTGTGACAGACCGCTTACGCTGTTCACTGGAGCTGAAATGATCGCTCGCTCATTCGGTGCATTTCACTTGAACCGGATGTTTAATTAACATCAATATTCGTATGGCTCTTTAAAATGGCCGATTTATTGGATGAAATTTACGGGAACGAGAAATTTACATTTCAATTTTTTTTTTTTTTTTTTTTTTTTCAGTGTCGATTTCGGTGCTGCGGGAAAAGTTCACATGATGACGGGCATAGTGTTCAATAAATCTTTCAAGCACATCGCACGTTGATGTTGGAATGAAGTGAGTTCAGTGATTCAGATAATTGTCGACTAGCGTCCACCGGCATCTGTTGATCATGACCTAACGCAACTGTTTGGTGAACCGGAACGGCTAGTTAAACTAGTCTGGAGCTTCCTCACAATGAACAAAAAATAAATAACGTTTCATTTTATTATTCGATTAGTTATCTCTTTATGTTCAAATATCATACAAAAGATTTATAAAAAAATTGCTTCCACAAATTGGCTAGAGATGAAAATAGTCGTGAAAACGCTCAGTGGTGCGCCCAGATGTAACAAACAACGGAGTTGGTCCGCTCCTCCTGAAGCACTCGAATATGTCTGAGCATCGTGATGCGATTGTTTGTCTTTTTGTCAATTTGTTTGTTCGTCAATCGGCAAATGTCCCCTTGTGTGACGAATTTGACGCCTGCAAAGAATGAAAGGGTCACAATAGAGTTGCATTTGCAGTTTTAGCTGTATCAACATAGAAGTCACAAGAGTCGTTCTTCCCCTACTTTTTGAAACTGAGCATTGGGGGAGAACCTGGAGCAAGTAATGCGAGCGATAGTGTACGAGATTGTATTCATTGACATTAGTGGAACTCGATGAACCAAGATCTTCTCATCACGGAAGTTCCACAGCAATCGGCTCAGAAGCCACACAACAGTCAACCAAGACACAAATTCGAATAAAGCGATCATCGAAATGATGTATTCACATCCACTGAACTTACCTTTGAAATATTTCTCCTGTTTGTTGTACAAATTCCACAAGTCCACTTCGGCTGGAGGCACAATTTCTCGTTTCTTCGGCAGCAATGTGTATTTCACTGTAAAGGCTTTGATGATAACCGTTTCCAAAAACGCTTGCAATTCCGCCAGGGACTCGCGACCCTTCATGTAACTGAAAGTGAAAATTCCTCGTTATTGAATCGTCTTGCACGCAGTCCAATCTCACCGTAGCGCCTCACCTTGGAATGGAAGAAAACTCTTCAGTTGTGATGATCTTCTCAAAATCGATGAATTGCAAAGCGACCGGTCGCATTCGTCGGGCTGTGAACGGTGATTTCATGTACTCAGCAAAATGCATGACGGGAGTCTGCGGAATCTGCATTGCATTTCGTAATGGAGTACTGGCCACTTTCTTTGTGTTTGGGTTTTGATGAACCAGCGAGTTCTCTTTGTTTGTCTCAGCAGGCTGGAATTTTTCCACTGATGATTGCCGCTCATCCAATTTCTCAATGACATTCAACATCAACAACTGTTGCTCGTGAGCCTCCTTCAGCAGACTCTCATACCGTTCTTTCTGATGTTTCTGGAAATTTTCCACATATTTGCCACATTTCTCCAGCAACGCTTTGATGTTTTCTTTCAGTTCATGAATTTCATACAACTCACTCATGTGGTCGCTCTTTTTGCCGTAAATAACAATGAAATTCTTCAGATGTTCGATTTTCGCCAAACGCTCTTCGAAAAGCACTTTCAAATCCATTTCTGTTTTGTTTTTTTTTCTCAATTCAATCGATTCACGAAATGCTAGAATTTTTCCGGTAAAATACGAAAATTCAACTGAACTTCGCCGTTTTGGGCGAATCCAAAAGAATAACAAATGATTTCAAAAGAAACCAAAAACAATAACGACGATATTCAAACACTGGAACAGAACAGAACTGCTGTGTTGAAAAGTGACGTTTCGATGAAGCGCTCACCAAATGTCCCAAAATGAATTCATTTGTGTGTCCCAAAACCTGCATGAATGAATTTGTGACTGTATATGGAGATGTTGCTGAAAAGTCAACAGATACATGCTACTCAAACCACTATTGCGATGCCATCGTACATCCGAATGGGTGACAATAAACTTCACCTGTGATTATTGTTATTGCTGCCAGATACTGTTTTACCGATTGATTAACAATCATCGCCAAGAGTTGAGCTACCGGGTGGTGGCAGACATTTACAATAAGAATTTCGCTCCAGCAGCCAATTGGCTTTAAGGTTGGAATTTGTTTATCAAACTGTGCAACATTATCGGAAATATCTGTTTGAATTCAAAGTCACAAAGCGGGGTCTGTGTGGTAAATTGTGGTGCGTGAATGAATGTGCGGATGGCATTCGAAGATGTATTTAAATATGGCTATCTGTCAGGTGTAAACAAGGCCTATTGAATGTTGATTATGAGCTCATATAGTTTGAGAATTGATCACGTCATAATTACTATAAATATATAATTTTTTGCCCGTTTTCCGCATAATTTGCAAATCGTATATATTGTTCAACATCCGAATCGATTGGTGTACGCTCAAGTGCAAGAAATATCATGGTTTCGTACATTTCATGAGAGCTGCCCGTCGATAAATCGCAAAACAGAAAACACGAAATTTGTTTTTGAGAATTCAGTTTTAGTTTCGTTTCGATTCCTGTGTGTATGTGTTGCCTTCGTTTGGTTCGAAACGTGAATTTGAATGTTTCAGAACAATAACATTTCATTTGAACCACAGGTGGGTAGGTTTATGAGCAATTCCCATTGAGCGTCAGCCAAATACGATTCTCGGTGAATTCATTAATTCTTCGCATTTCGCTGTGCAAACATACGCCAAGACGATTCGCACACGGGAAATTGAGATGCGAATAAGCATCCTGATTAGAATTCATGTTTCATTGATTTCATCCCAAAAAAAAAAACACCAGAGAGAATGTCACACAAGCTGCTCATGATGGTGTTCTCTCTCTCTTCATTCCTTCCTACTCCGTTCTCCGTTTCCAATCAGAACGAATTTCAACCAAGTTTGTGTGCATGTTTTTTTTTCTTCTCTTCTTTTTCTCTTTTCTTTTTTTTTTGTTCCCGTTCATTTGTTTTATGTCTTTATTTCTTTGATTCTTCTTCATCGATACGTCAGCACTTGGCAAACAAATGGGACCAAGACAAATGACGACGTGTTGTATATTTTTTTTCTCGATTTCTCATTCGAAACTCGTCATTTTTCGACTGTTTTTTGGATTTCCTTCAGGAATTCCAACTAAAAATGGAAATGAGGATTTCTTATTGGAAACTGTATTCAATGAAATGGAATGAATGATTTGGTGGGGCTTGGTGTGTTTTCATTCGATGATTCTATTTGGAAACATCCAATTCGAATTGTCTGTTCTTCTTGTTTTTCGAATTATTATTTATTTTTTCTTCTGTTTTTTTCTTTCAATAAATTCTCAATTGCCTGCTAGCCCATGTTCATTCGATTAATTATTCAGAAATAAATTGAACAGCAATAATTAATATCATTTCGACAAGCTCTTAATCGACGTTCGAAATGGTAAATGAAATGCCATCGTTGGATGTCTGTCGTGCACACCGCTGTCCACTGAATTATAAATAAAGCGTCATGAAATCGTCGATTATAACTCGTAACGCTGTCGTTATTGCTGTTGATACTGTTTTTGTTACTGTTTTCATTTTTTGACGACCCCAAAACAAAAATGCAATATTATCGTTACGTTTGAGTGAGTTTGTCTGCGATATTTGTTGGGATAGGATTGTTGACAGCAAAAGATAATAAATATAAAATTTAAATTGATGTTTGTCGCACATTTGTTGAATTGTCTCTCTTGTCGGTTTGATTGATTTGGAGAAATGATCGTAGGTTGATCGGTGAATGTGTGACGTTTGTCGTGATTTGAATGCAACAACGGTTTTTCCAGTAATTAACATTTTTTTTAAAATGAAATTCATTTAAATTTTTCAAGGCAAAATGGAAGGACCGGAAATAACGTTCTTGTTTCAATTTGGTAATCTGCGAGACATGGTTACGGTGCACGCTTCAACACTGAATCTCAAAATATTGAAAGATATGGCCTGTGATTTTATTAATTCCAAGGTAATTTCTAATTCGAAAGTTTTTCTTTCGATTCGATACTAAATTGTTTGCGTTTCTCTCTGTCTTTCAGATACCAGAAAATGGCCTTAGTCACTTAGCCGAACGGTTATTATTGTTCCGGCACGATTACAAAAGCGTTAATGTTTTACAGCTGGTTAATTCGGCCTCAGATGTAACCGACGAGACTCTCATTGAAATCGTTCTAACGTCATCTCGTAAGTATCAGGCTGTCAATCAAGTGATTGAATGGAAATCGTCAATGGCTCTTGTTTTGCTCCGTACAGCCATCATTTACGCCAACAATCATGACGACATCCCGGTCGTTCGACCACATACACTGGTTGTGCATTCGTATAAGGCGCCGACATTTTGTGATTATTGCGGAGAGATGCTTTTCGGCCTCGTACGACAGGGATTGAAATGCGAAGATTGCAGCTTGAATTATCACAAACGGTGTGCTGTCAAAGTGCCCGATAATTGCAGCAAAGCAGATCCCACACGCCGTTTGTCTACACTGCAGCCACCACGGAGCCCTTCGGCTGGTTCGAGCAATTCCCTCATTTCCGAAGATCAATCATCGGCCGGGTCATCATTGGTAAGAAAAATGGCTCAGCTTATGAATGACATTCGCAATTCATAGTCTGCTATACTCATCTTGTGTCTTGTTCTGTGTTGTGAGAACCATTCTGGAGCTCTTCCAGCCAGTGAACTCCAATTCCGTCCAATCAAACGATTCCATTTCGCGAATGTTTTGGAACATTCGATGTTTTCATATTTTTTCCTCTTGAGAATGGATTCCTTCTCAATTTACGGTTAATTGGTGGTGACGGTGTCGGTGTCGGCTACTTGTTATTTTGTCTCAAAATCGATCTGGTATATTCTAGATTTTTATAAATTTTTTTCTATTTTTTTTCGTTGCTTTCGTTTCTAAGAAGAACATTTTTGTGTTTAGAACAAAATTCTTTTCCTATTTTTTTTCTTTTTTACAAATCAACTATCGAACAAATATTATCAAATTGGAATAAACACCTCGTTTAAAATATTCAATTGAGTTTGTTTTTTTATTATTTGTTTATTTTGTTTTTCTTGCGTTCTCGCTTTGTCACACGGAATATATCAGATCCTTGAAACAATCTTCATGTTCGGAATGTCTCTAAATGAATTTGAAATGCAGAAAAAGGTTGAATATCCAAAATGAAAGTTGCGGGATAACCGGCAGTCTTTTTCTTGACGGGCAATTGGGCACACACACAATCTCAAATTAATGCATTCTTCTTACTTTTTATTTGCTTTCATTTGCGCGGGAAACGTTAACATTCGCAAAACGACAGCAAGTTCCTGGCAGTCGCTACAGCCGATCATCATCACTGGGTAGCAGAGCCGGAAGTGCTCATGAACATTTCAAGATACCTCACACATTCATCGTTCACACATACACACGTCCAACAGTGTGTCAATTCTGTAAAAAACTGTTGCGTGGCCTCTTCAAGCAAGGTCTCCAATGCAAAGATTGCCAATACAATGTACACAAGAAATGTGTCGAAAAAGTGCCAAAAGATTGTACAGGTGAAAAGGAGACGAATCCAATTGATGCGAACGACAGTAGTATCAGCAGTGAGCAGGATTCATTCAATTTGAAAGATGACTTGGATGATAGTGACGCTGATGATCCGCCAGTGACGTCACCCTTGACGGCCAACAACAACAATAGCAAAGGGAAAACAGTGACATCACCACCGGTAGTTTTGAACGGTGGCTTTGTTGGTGGCAACAGTGGCCATCACATCTCCGAGCTGGACTTAGATTCGCTAGATATTTCACCGCGAATAACAGCTCAACCGTTACCCAGTGCCAATATACCGTTGATGCGAATCGTTCAATCGGTTAAGCATACGAAACGTCGGAACGGGCAAGCAATCAAAGAAGGATGGCTGGTGCATTTCACGAATAAAGAGAAATCGGTTAAACGTCATTACTGGCGGTTAGACTCAAAGGCTATAACACTGTTCGTTTCCGATCAGGGTAGCAAGTATTACAAAGAAATTCCATTGAATGAAATTATTCAAATTGAAACTGCACGCAATTTGACTGGAAGTGAATCTCATTGTTTTCTGATTCGCACAACGAATGTAGACTATTTTGTTGGGCAAGATCCGTTGCTCGCATACAAAGTAGGTGAACCATTGATATTGCCACCACCGGACAGTGGCATTGGTGCCCATTTGGCCAAGAGCTGGGAAACTTCGATTCGGCAAGCTTTAATGCCCGTCACAAGTAACCGTACGTATTTATCTTCAATATCCTTCCTAGATACTCCACATTCATGGAATTCCTTTTTAGGAACATCATCAGAGAACGAAGAGAATGTCCAAGACATTAGTAAATTATATCAAATCTACGCTGATGAAGTTCTCGGCTCCGGTCAATTTGGCATCGTTTATGGTGGCGTTCACAAGAAGACGCATCGCGAAGTGGCCATCAAAGTGATTGACAAGCTTCGTTTTCCCACCAAACAGGAAGCTCAGCTGAAAAACGAAGTGGCCATTCTCCAAAACATCTCCCATTGTGGTGTTGTCAATTTGGAGCGAATGTTTGAAAACCCGGAAAAAATCTACGTTGTGATGGAGAAATTGAAAGGCGACATGCTCGAAATGATTCTCTCAAGTCCACGGGGACGGCTCACAGAACGCGTCACAAAATTTTTGATAACACAAATTTTAATTGCCTTAAAACATTTGCACAGTAAGAATATTGTTCATTGCGATTTGAAACCGGAAAATGTACTGTTGTCGTCCGATTCGGAGTTTCCACAAGTGAAATTGTGCGATTTCGGTTTTGCTCGAATCATTGGAGAGAAATCATTCCGACGATCGGTGGTTGGCACACCGGCCTATCTCGCACCAGAAGTGTTACGTAATAAAGGCTACAATCGTTCGTTGGACATGTGGAGTGTGGGCGTCATCATTTATGTCAGCCTAAGTGGAACGTTCCCATTCAACGAGGACGAAGATATCAATGATCAAATCCAGAATGCTGCTTTCATGTATCCAGCTCAACCATGGAAGGAAATCTCTAGTGATGGTGAGTAAAGCCCCTCCCCCCTTTTGCGTCGACAGTATCCACCATGACGAGACAACCATTCCATTCATCCCACAGCCATTGATTTGATCAACAACTTGCTGCAAGTGAAACAACGTAAACGTTTCACAGTGGACAAAAGCCTTTTGCATCCATGGCTGCAGGACCGTCAAACGTGGCAGGATTTGCGTGCACTTGAAGCTCAAGTCGGTGCTCGATATTTAACACATGAATCGGATGATGGCCGATGGTCATTGCAATGACCATGACCCATGTCGAGTACGACGTCACAACCGAATTTGGAATCGCATGAAGCTGTCAGTGGCAAAGCATTCAAGTGGATGCGTAGCCGCTTGTGCCGCATTGCCAAGGCCTAAAATCGTATTTTCCTCCTTCGGAGACATATTCAATGCGGTTGCAACGGTTCCGAGTATTAAGATCGATAACGATCATAATTAATGATGATGACAGTGTTAATGATGCGTGCATGCATTCATTGTTTCATTTAGATAAATATTGTAAGTGACGTAATTTATGTTGTTGAGTTTTTGCCGTTTTGCCGTTTCGGTTTTCGTTCGGTGTTTTATACGTTAAAAGTCAATTAGATTAGGACAACTATTATACATACATATATTATAGACATAACATATATCAAACAGAGAAATTCATCACAAACAAAGAATTATTGAAATCGATCGTTTGTTTTAAACAAACAAAAAAAAACAAAAATTATCGTCGTATTGAATATTTATGGAAAGAATGGTGGTTAACCGATATAATACTCTTTTTTCAATCTATTACTTAATTTTTGATTTCGCGCACCATTGCATCACTCACATTGCATTTATTATTAACGTTTTTCTATCATTTTTTTTCGTTTGAATTTTGTTTTATACTACATTTTCGTTTCATTCTACAAAAAAATCTCTATTTCGATTAGCTTTTACTCGTGAGACTTGATCGTTTCACATTGCTTGGTCGTTGTTAGTAATTTTCTTCTTTTCGAAACAAATTGTGAACAACATTGTTAGTGATTTTATGAGAGGAATATAATTGTTCAGCAACAGGTATTCATTTGCGAATCGTTCAAATCTGACGGCAGAAAGATGAAAGAAAATAAAACTCATTCAGAATGGGAATATCGAATCGAATATCGAAGTAATCTCGTGATCACAGAAACACTAAGCCATTTTTGAAAATAAAAACACCATTTCGTACGGAAATATTAAAATGTTTTAACACCAGAAAAGTCTATAGGGGATGGGTTCCGGTGCCGAGCGAGAAAAAGAAATGCAGAAAGTTTATTTGGAATACTGTGATTTGCAGAGGATTCTCTTTTTGTTAAAGAGAAGTGAGAGGTCCATTCCTTGAACCGACTAGAAAGAAAATATGAATGTTGTCGATTGATTTTCGAGCGCTTTTTTTTATTTTCGCAGTGTCATTTCATTCCCGTATTTTAAATCCAGTTTCTTAAGTAAAGGGCGCTCAACAACGTTCAAGTAGTTCCACTTGAATTCAAGTCATTTGCTTGCTTGCAAATTGTGCGGATTGTATGTGTTGTGGCTTAGCAAGGAAATGAAGTGACACATTTTTTTTTCGTTGTTTTTATTTTGATGAATGAAATCAATGTATCAATTTAACTAACATTTTACACATAAACTAATGCGGTGTTATTAGATGGGCGTTTAACCGAATGGGATGGGTGGGTGCATGTCAAGAGCAAAGATCTGAAAAGGAAAACGATGATCTGAGATCGCATATTAAGATATTTCTAGAACAATTGATTCTACAATTCCATATTGAGTACTAATTGATTTAAATTATTCGGTATTAATTTCACTTCCACTTTTTGGACCATTCACGAAGCCGAGAGGAGATGAGCGAATCAAATATCGGGTTTTTTCGTTTGTAAACGAACAAACTGGCGGGTTGTTGTTAAAGTTCTAGGAAAATGCATATGGACCAGCTTAGGATCGCGTGTGGTTCAGATCGGATTGAGATCCGAAATCTGAATGATTGTCAATAGAGGTATGCACGGAAGAGATCAAAAGGATGCTCTCCAATTAGATGGTGGTGTATTCCATTAGTACCAAATCCATCCTCTTCATCTCTTCGATGAGCACACATTACGATAGGATCAATCGTGCAGACCTCTGATAGTGTATCGCATTCGAAAGCACATTTAATCTGCCTGATAAATTTTGTTTTAAGTCAATATCTAAGTACTAAATCAAAAGAGAGTAAATTAGTTAAAAAAAATAATTAAATAATTAACAAAGAAGACATCGATGACAGTATGATCGTTTTACCAACTGGAGAACATAAGAAAAACATCAAGAAGAACAACAATATTAAATGCAAACAGAAAACTATTTTAATAATAATATATATACACACACACGATATATGGAGATATATGTATAAAGAAAATGAACAGAATACATATATAAACATATATTTTCTAAATAAATATCGCTCAAAGTTTAATTACCTGCTAAAATTCTTTTGGAAAAAATTTATTATTGAATAACATGGTTTCTTCGGAAGCGATCGATGCCGGTGGGACGATAAGCCCATTCTCAAAGGCCCACCCATTTGATTGCAAAACACCAAAGCCATAAAACTCGTTGGTTGCCTCGAAATCGATATGTCCCTCGCATTCAGCGTCCAAAACCGAGTCATTCTTTGGCGTTTGCGAGCTTCAAAGCAAACAATTGCAGACGAGAAATTTCTTTTTAATTTCTTGACGTTTGGTCCCCAACGTCTCACACAAAGCACCACGCAGTGTTAACGTGAATGACCATCACAGCACACTTCCGCTTCCGTTTCTTTTTTTTCGACATTCCATCAGTTCCGTCTGATAATTGAATTTCAAATGTGCGGTCGATTTGTGACCAGTTCGTTCGTTTACGAGGATGTTGATGTTGATGACGACGATTCAATTGAACCATTTAATTGAAAATACTATTTTGATTTTTGATAAAACATTCAACAACAAAGTGCAACTATTGAATGTACAACTTGATATATAATTAATCACTGGTTGTGGAATTACAAAATGTAGTTTGAGAAGCGTTTTCAAATAAGTTAATTAATTTTTATGGTAATTCTCTACTGATTCGTGGAGAAGATGAAACAACCACTAAAAATAAAATCGAACACATTTTACAATTTAACAAAAAAAAAAGAAAGAGAAGAATAATTGATTATTGAAAATAAAAAGTGCTTTCAGTAATTTTCGAGAAATTTTTAAACCGCTTCGAACAATTCTTTTGCTCTGAGGCGACTCATATTGTTGTGTTGTGGATGTGCTCAATTTATGTGGAGTGAAGGATTATGGAAGATTTGCAAGAGATTTCGCACTAGAGTCAAGGAAGACGTGGACATCGCATGAAAGAAATGAAGAAATATGGTGACGAAGGACTAAGAGATGAGCAAATGGGATCAAGGTTTAGTCAATTTTTATTTCGAAATTTGACATTCTAAAATATTGCTCATCATTTAAAATTCCTGAAATTCCAAATGAGAAAAATTTAAGTGAATAGAAAAAGCAGAATCTCTTAAATTCGACGCGATTCACTCATGAAGATGTCATTTCCGCAAATAGTCGACATTTAGTAGCACTTGCATAACGTATGAATGTTGCTTGAAAATTGAAAATATTTGTTTGGCTAGCCTTTATGCTTTTTCCAATAAGCTGTTGTTGAATCACTGGCTTGAACGTAGCGTATCACAAAATGCACAAAAAAAACCACTCAAATCAGTTGGATATTTTGAAAATTTATCTCATAAGAATTACCTTTTTACAATTCTAAACCAAACCGAAAAAGACAAACAATTTGAAATGAAACATTTGCCAAATACTCCAGTCGAAACTCTGTGAGTTTATGATAGGCTTTGAATTATTTTACAACAAACCACAAACGATCCCAAAATGAAATACAAAAAGAGAAAAGAAAACAAAAATCTCATTCCGACAAGAAAAAGCCCAAAGTTCAATGAAAAAAATGTTGTTTTGCCAAATTCTGTCTAAAAAGTACCTCCAGATATCAAGAATAAAGTACCAAACGTCTTTGAGCCTATCCATTCAATATCACGCACGTGACGATGCAAAAGGGAACGAGGGCTGCTGGACCGCAAGCACTGTTTGTATGAATGGAAATGCAACGGCCAATTCACAACACCTCAGCCAATGTAATTCTTCCCACAAATCAACACGAAGAGTGAAACACACATTTAAGAATTCCATCGAAATGAATGGCAGACGTTGAGACCACTGACAATTCCACCAAACCGGATAAGGAAAAATTCATAATTTTATAATCGCTTCATTTGAGCAAGAAGGAAATGTTGTTTTTTTGATAATTTTTTTTGTTTTTCAAACAAAAATTTGCACAAAATTTATGGAAAAGAAACAATTTGTTGAGATCGGATTTTAGTTTCAGTCAGAGAATACCAAAATCATCAAATAAATGCACAAAATATTTTCGATCTCAAGCACACACAGAATGAAAAATAGATTATATTTTGTCTTCCATGTTCTCAAGCTCAAATAAAATTAATAAAATAAATTTTTTGTGTTTGAATGTTTTCCAATTAGTTCAGACAGGTTATGTTGCGCAGATTTCGAATTGATCATGGAGATCATGGATCTGTCGAGGCAATAATCTTGTGGACATTTTCCACATCGGATGGAGTCATCGACAATTTTCTAGCGTTTCTGTTTCCCTTTATGATTTTGATTGGAGACGTGTTTGCCTGTGATGTGCTGACAGTTTCGAAGGAATTGAAGCTGTAGTGTTTGCTCTTGATCGTATTGATAACTTGCTGGAAGAAAACCCCCATGAAGGTTGTCATTTCAGAAACTCATAGGTTTTGTGGGAATTCTTACCAAAACCAATTTTATCAAAAACACAGCAAACGTCAGAAAGCATATTGTCATGAGAGCAGCTTCTGATGACGGAAAATCCATGCCTTGGCTGTGACCATCCATGAATCCTCTCTTCGTTCTCTTTTTTGACTCTTCAGTGGGTTTTGAGGGCCACAATGCAGCGAATCGTTCGTCTTGTAATGTTGAAGGGAAAATTGAAAATTCATCATCAATTATAAAAATGACTCAACTTACGAATATTCGAAACAATTTGGTCGCGAAACTTTTCCAGCAACTTGATTTTGTCTTTTATGCCTTTGGAATTCAAAACGAATGTCTTTTGAACATCTCTCAGGAATTGTACAAAGCTGGAAAAGCTTAGTACGGGCGGTCGCTTCACTTTGACCACTTGCAAGACAACATTATCCGGCGCGGTATCGATGTCCGCTTCAATTTCTGCCTCGGTGGTGGTGCTTTGCGTTTGTAAGAATTCAGGTCTCACTGTATATTCCTTTTCAGGTGAAGAGTCTCCACCCATTTCCAACTTGTCGTTCACTTTCATCCGATTTTGGATCCAGTTCGGGGTTGTCGCTAGTTCCTCGTTGGAGTGTTGATCGTCAGCCGTCGTATATGATTCATTCAAATACCGCTTTGGACTTATCATCTTGAAGTCATCCTTCCAATGTTTGTTTGAAATTGAATGACTTTTGTCGCTGGTATGGAATGTTGTCGCCGATGACCAAGGATCGACGTACAGCATTCGGTTCAATCCGACTTCATTCGAAGAATTTCTAAATTTGCTGGTTGAACGGTCGCCACTAATCCACCTGCCAGAGCTGGTGTTCTTCAATTCCGGCATATCGTTCTTATGCTCGTCCAAATACTTGCGAAAATGTTTTTCAAAATCCGGACCGATAATTTCCTCAAGATCTTCGTACTTCAAGTTGTCAATATCCTTCTTGGAGTAAATATCCGACAAGACGGTTGAATGTTCGATGGTCAGGTCGTGCTTGCTAACACTGCTGGTCGTTTGAGGTATTTGAATCCACTCGCAATTCGTTACAGCAAAAATCGTCACTGAAACAAGCCACGAGAAATATTTGCGAGGCACAACACGAACGAATGTCATTTTGAACGATGCAACTTTCAATCAACACTGAGTGAAGACTGCTCTCCTTACACGAAACAATGTCACCCATCGTTTCGTTTGACACTATTTTCTCTTCTGAGTCTGCCTCAATTCGATACGTTTCCACTTGGCAAAAGGCATTCCATATTTGAATCGCTCATTATCGCACCTCAGGCCGGAAATACAATTTCATACTCGTGACATTCAGAGCGTAGCAAAATGTCTTCATGCGCTGCATATGCTTACATATGACAGGAGACATAAATCACGGTTCAAAGAGCATGCTTCCATTCTGCTTGTGCTGCTGTGATCATTGAACATTCAGTCGCTACCTCAATGATCATTCTGACGCATTACTTATTTGGCCATTGCTGAGCTTCAGTCGTGGAATTCAGTAGAGAAGTTGCGCTAAGAGAATTAGAAGATTTTCTCGACGGCGGGCTCTTACAACCTCTTACTTCGGCTAGTGGTAGGATGAAATGGGTGGATCTTAAACAAAAGCAAGAGAGAATAATCACAAAAAAACATTCATTTTATTCATTTCAAGCAATCCAAGCACTCAACTTAATCGAATTTGAATTTGAATTATCTAATTTTTAAAGAGAAAATTAAGTAACTGAATGACTAGAACAATCTTAAGGCCAATCGTTCAAAGAAGAACTATTGTATATCGTTCGGAATGTAAGCCCATCTCCTTCTGGCTTATGCGCCGAAGGGAACAACACATGACGCCACCATGTCCTGAAATTAGGTGAGAAAGGAAAAAAAATCGATTAGAACTTGCGCATCGCCATGAGCAAAAACCAATAACCAACCTGCCGTTCGTTAATCCTAAAAATAGTTCGAAATTTATTTTTGGTCCAAAATTGTACGGATTTACAAAGTTTCTATTATAATACTCCATTCGTTTGGCTTCCGCCTTATTGATATGTGCTTCAATGCTTGTCTCCCCCTTTCGGATCAGTCTCGAATGCCACACGGTCAACGAGCCCAAGGCAATCACAACCGCTGAAATGATTCGTCGCCGTTAAAAAAATGTCTGATTAATTGTCGTTGGCGCTGCTTACCGACGTTGATGAAAGCCATAAAAATGACAGCCCTTCGAATTGAGCTGTTCAACAGAATCACATGCTCATACTGATCAAGATCGTGCTTAGCTGGCAATATTCCATCGTCACTGTATTCGTTCATCTCCGTAGCGGGAATTATGTGACCAGATATGTTGTAACGGACCGGGTGACCCACAAGAGGTTCTGTCTCGGTCCACCCTTCATCGGGTCCAATCCACAGATAGTTGTATGCAATTTCCAGGCCGAAAATTATCAAAAACAGCGAGCCAATCACAGTGTATAGCATGTACAGGTAGAAGTAACGGTGATTACCGTATCCAACGCAATTATTGAGCCAAGCTGAAATGCAGATAGTGGATTATGCACCGCGCCGAGTCAGAGACACTTGACCAGGACTTACGACAATGATGGTCCATCTTCAGAATGCATCGATTGCATACCGAACAGTGGTGAGTTCTAGGCGGCTTTGGAGTCATACACTTTTTACAAATGCTCACTGCTTTGTAGATCTTATCCTGACGATAGATAAAATGAATAAATTTGGAGGTTGGATTTGATGGAGTCGCCACGTTGGCTGGTCCCTACCTTTGGTGGAACATCTGGTGGTGTAACCACGGCCATATAATAATGGAAGCATACGTTCGTCAGCAACCAATATCCAAAGACAATCAAAGCAATTGCTGTCCACGGGCTCTTTTCCCACCAAAATGGTATGCCTACCCAATGAGCTATGTACACTACAGCCCCGGTCAAAAGGGTGACTCCTATCACAAAAAACTTGAAATTAAAATTATTTTTGAGTGACATCGTGTTAATCGTTTTGAAAAATGCAAATTATGTTTAAAATCGATTTGAATGGCATTGAGAAAATAGCTGAACCTACCGGACCGAGGAGATGAGTAAAGTTATCGACAAACCAGAAGATTGGCTCCATGCACACGTCCGAGGCATAATCCTGGCTCATGTGATGGTTGTAGGTCAATGATCTCAGACATGTTTTGGTGTAAATGTATCGTTGTCGAATTTCATGTCTGGAAAATTTGCAAATTCAACAATAAATTTCTGTGCGAATCCGAGAATGACAGAGATGAGTCAACTCACGATAGATTCTTGGGCAGGTCTTTGAGCCTCCATCGTATGCGACCCATAATATGATTGAAAACGAAATGCATTTAGCCGAGCTAATCGCAAACCATTGTGCGCTTCAAATCCACGTAAATTCGGTGCGGTTGTGGATTATTTACAAAATTTCTGCATCACAATTGTCACATCCGTAATTTTCCAATGAACGAAACGAAATGACGTTTGACAGAACTGGAATAATGACATTTGACCAACTTCATACCGAACCGAAACTTTCAAAACACACAAATCAAAAGTGCCGGAAATATGCTCAAGTTTCGAAGTCATTTGTTGGGATTTCATTCGAAATTCAAAGAAAATTGTTTAGTTTCGAGGCGAAACTATGCGCTTGCTGTGAAGTAAGGATCATCTTCTAGTAAATTCTCAAACGTATTGATTCCATCAAAGTGGTTTTCGCCTCATTTTCGCAGGCATAAACTAGATTGGGAGACAGTCGTCGGATTGGAAATTCATGCACAAATATTGGCTGAATCGAAACTATTTTCGGGCGCTGCGAATGTATTTACGGCTCCAGCAAACACTAGTGTCTCACTGTTTGATGCATCGATTCCGGGAACTCTGCCGGTATTTTCTTGATCAGAACTAGCTTCGAGGCAAGCATTCAAATGAGGCTCATTTTAGGTGCTGAATCAGCGGTGTGTTGAGGTCGGAGTTCAAACTGGCTTATCTCTCTCCTGCAAAATCAACGAAGTCTCGATGTTTGATCGGAA
>JANSTV010079827.1:0-21548 GCA_027564135.1 Lestremia cinerea | reverse complement strand
ACAGTCTTTTTGTGTGTTAAGGTGCGCCATTTACAATTCAACACAACAACATTGGCGATAAGTAAGAGAAGAGGCAAAGAAGACGAGGCGCAACTGACGGAGTATTGCCAGTGCTGAGCTGCGAGTAGCGACATCTATCAGTAAGAGTGATGATGCCGTCTAGTTTGCACGGAGCGGCCACGTTCACGGTCTCTCTGAACTGAACGAGGAAAACATTCATTCGCTAATTCCCATTGTTTTTTTTTCGGGTAATGACTTCGCCCTGGTTTCGAAGTCACTCCACACCACTCCACTCCACTCCACACACATTCTTTGGCGATAAATGGTATGCTTCCTGGGTCAATGCCCACAGCTGTTGGTTGACTGCTGACTGGGCGCAATGCTGGTGCTTTGTATTTTGGAAAATGCAAAACATCAAACGGACTGAAAACTGATGGAAATGCATGGGTTGCTCTGTTGTCCGTTGCTTTTGTTTTCAAGAGCTTGGTCGAATACCTTCTTGAGTTTGTGTTTCCTCAGTTGAATTTGGCTCTTTGGAAAAAGGAAAAGCGAGGGTTTGTCTGCGATCCTCACTGAATGACAGACAAGCGGAGAAAAGGCAGAGAATGTTGGGGAAAAGGACAGGACACGTAGGAAGCATTCTTCGGGATCGCCATCCTTCTCACAAACAGATCTACTTCTGATTTGTTGTATTCGAATTCCCGAAGCAAGGCTTCAAGCTTAAGTTCTCGCTCATGCGTTGGGACCTCGGAACGAATTCAGCTGGTATTTATTTTAAACTGTCCGACTCGAGTGGCGTGGTTGACGCCTATTCTCGGCTCTTGGTTGTTGTTCACCCCTTGCTGTTGTTCCTTTTCGAGCTGATTTCTTCCTATAGTATGTAGTAGCCAATTTCCAAGCCCTCGTCGTGGGTTTTGCATTTTCCATCAAAAGGATTTTCTTCTCGGAAAATTTACCGTTTTTCGGGTCGATTTCAAAATCATTGCACAAACAAATGGAAACAACGCTTCATTTGAACATTCTATGCAAGCATACCGTCACACATTTTATTCGTCAGCGAGGATGCTCAATTCGTTATTCGAGTGATTTTCAATGAGGTTGTGAGTTGTGGCTGCCCGTGCGGTGTTTGTGATTAAATTCTTTAAAAGTAGGTGAAATAGAAGTAAAATACTAGTCTCGCGATTATTAAGCGTTAAGTACAATTCGGTTAAATGAAAATTTTCGTGACATTCGGGGATCGGGGATGGGTTTCTTACATACTTTTGTGCCGCGATAAGTCTACACTTAAATCAATAAAGTATTATCACATTTCTTAAATTTACAAATAGCCAGCTAGTTCGGTGGATTGTGGGCTCTCTGTCCGTGTTTGTTGTTGAATCAAATCATGAAATGCTGGATATGCTCTCGAATGCAAAGGCTGGTCGGGCACCGTATTCTCGCCATCGTCAAAGGCCATAATGATCTCGCTCGAACGGTAAATCAAACTCAATCGGACATCGTTGGTGGAATCGAATAGATCTAACGATGGCAGTCCGGACAGAGGCTTTTGTCATTCGGCAATGTCTTTCAATCGACAGAATAGACAGCACGACAGCAGCAAGCCAAACAGCTGAATGAAACAAAGCCCCGAGCCGATGGCCGCCAGCAAATTCAATTGGTCGCGGGTGTCGTCGATGAATCGGTAAATGCATCCCGTATACGGGATGTTGTTTGGATGGTCGCGTGCCCCACAGAACGGCTTCGGGGTGATGCAGCACGAGTCCGGCACCAAGCGATTTGCATTCGGGCGAATCAGATCCGTTTCGTTGACAGTGGTTTTCCAGAAGCTGTCTTGCCATTCCTCAAATCGGATCGCCCCACAGCATTTATACTGAAACGAAATCGCAATCGAAATGTCAGCAGGGCGCACAGACTGACAGAACTTTGACCACTTACGTCTTGCTGCATCATGTCAATAGCCGTGGAACGGGTCTCGTCAAGACCATAGGTGTTCATGAATGTTCTGTTCATAGTGTTGATTAGCTCGTCGTCGATTTGGGTTTCGTAGATATAGGAAACGCCGCCCACCAGAATTTCCAAAAGAAAGACCACGATGAGCAAGAATGAGTACTGAAATTGATCAATCAGTTAATTTGGCGAATGAGGCGCGTCGGTAATTGAAGGCACTCACACAGCACAGCATGGCACGATTCTCACGAAATATGCCACAGCAACCCCATATGCTAGTCATGATGGCCAATACACCCGCCACGAACAAACTATATGAAATAATCACATAAACTGGAGTGTCGAACAGCGAGACGTATTGATGTTTCCAGAAGATCGTCCAGACTGCCACAGCTGTCACCGCAACCGCTGAGAACTAAAACAAAAAGTATCGTTTCTGCACCCATTCCGACTGCCACTGAATCCTGCCTAAACTAAATGACTGTATGAATGCTATTGAACTTGAACTGACTTGTGCCGAATGCAAATATTTTTCAACATAATGGTGCTATCGCCGCTAGATATTGGATACAGTGAAACCTGTCTAGACGGTCCACCCTCCGTCGCACGGATTTGCGGTCGGACCGTTAAGACAGGTTCCGCCGAATACGCGAACCACTTAGACAATTTCACTGTGTGCAGGCAGATTGAACTTTCCATATTTGACGATATTTTCGGGGCTGCACTGCAGCCTGCAGATTGGTTTGATCAATCAAGCAATGCGCATTAGCCGTGCGAAAATATCTCGCTTCCCTCTCGCTCCCCCTTTTGCCATCATTCTCGCTCTCTCTCTCTCTCTCTCTCTCTCTCTCTCTCCCTCTCGCTCTCTCTCCCTCTCACTATGATAACCAATATCCTTTGGAATTATGTGTCGTTTTCATTGAATTCATAATCGGGAAATTCTTCGCTGTTCTTCAAATTGAAGGTGGAAGCGGGAACACACATTATTGAAGAAGGAAGAAACACCCTCGACACAGAGCGTCTAAAGGCAGGCCGCCGCAAAATCAATGTGAATGATCAAAATTGAACTGCTTTAAATTCTTCAGCTCAGGCTGTAAGCTGCGATGATAAAAAGCATCGGCAAATTTAAACTGCCCGCGTGTCAATAATTGATTTGCGGGCAGTAAGATGCATCTGTATCCGCTCAATCAGCTCAAAATGAGCATTCAATCGATGCAATCTGGGCACGGGAATTCCAGCTCGTATGGACAAAAATCGCGGGGTCAGGTACGGAGAATCTTTGGAGTGCTCAATTTTTTAGATTTCCTCAGCTCACAATCCGGTTCCAAGAGTTCAGATACGGGAAGAGAGAAATGGATCGAGGAATCAATTGTTGTTGTCGTAAAAGCATTTTGAAAACATTGGGTCATTCACTTTTGTGGATTTCAATTTGGCAAGCCCGAATGATTGGAATAATCCTCCGGAGAAAAAATCATCCCCAGGCCTGCCCTTGTCATAAGTGATAAGAAAATACTGGAATACAGGGTGACAAAACCCTAAATTTTCAAATGAATTTCTCATTCTCATTCAAATGATTGATCTTCAACAGCTGTGTGCCTAACCAAAACTCCATTGGAAAATACATACAACTTGAGACTTGCAATAACTGTGTCGATATTCATTCGTTATCCAAAAACGAGATTAAACGAATTCAAATCAATCGAAGAAAATGCATGTCGATGGTGACAATATCAGCGAGCGACGGAGAACTTCCCCTCCGCAACTGCGTTCGTTGCAGGAACACACAAGTATACCAACAAAGATATATGTCCACGTTGCTGTGGCAGAAGCAACATTTTCAATCGCTTGAGACGTTCCCCGTTCCAAGAGAGCGAGTTCAAAATTTTCGAAATTCAATCATCTCATCTTCTTGAAAAGTCACCACGATAATTTGAATAAATAACAAGTGATTTTACAACAGCAGTTTATTTTCCGGGCAATCAGCTTCTTTCCAGTTTTATCTGACATTCCAGCCGAATCCGAACTACATATTTCGATGACATGAACCATCCAAAACTTCAAACTTCGACTCCATGAATCTCACTGGAGTCTGGTGGAGTCGGGATGGGATAACAATCCGCTGCTGGATAAAAGGAAAGATTCAAACATCATGATAAGCAATGAGATATCGCTGTGATTTATCCTGCTACTGCAAGCAATGCATTGCAATGCCATTTGGTCCGGCGGAAGCATCGCAGAATTAATTATGTGATGATGAGATTATGAACAAGTGAGAATCACTGAATACTCAATCGATATGCATCCGCTGAATTGGAAACGTGAACTGAGCGCGTCGCGTCATCAATGATATGAATCCCATTCACATTCAACAAGCCATTCAAATATTCAAACATGGACTTGATTTGTATCTGTGAAGTGGAAATGGAGCCAAATTTGAAGAGTAAATCGAAAGAAAAACCATGAGCGTTGAATTCCTTCTTCTCTCTTTTATCAAGTAATAATCTCGAGTCGGCTTTTGAAGTAACCAGGCTCAAGTGAATTCTTTGGTTTCTTGGTGTGACCATTGGGGATTTAGCTTCAGGCGTCATTCCGAACCCCAGTTCCGAAACCAGTACATCTCAGTCGAATATTGTCTGAAATGACTTACGCCTGAAACGGCTATTGGCTGGATGGGGTCGCTGATCAAGAACTGCAGATGATGGGCTGCGTCGGAAGCCTCCCAACTACTTCCTGTTCTCATTGAGGACAACATGTCTGGTTTTCCTCTCAAAATGGTATATATTGACTAAGGTGCTGTCTGCAAAAGCACATGCTGACTGACTTACTCCAAAGTATTCGTGTATTGCCATCCATTGACAATTGAAAATGGTGCAGTCCGATTGATCGTTTTGAGCATTTCGAGTGAATTTGGGCTCTTCCAGCCTTCAAAAAAACCCTTGCCGGAAATAGCAGCCAAAAAGCCTAGCGCAATTTTTCCCGGCACACTCAAGGTTCGTCTTTATTGGCTGCTGTTGATTGAATATCTCTCATCGAATCCAATTCAAATTCCAGTGATCATTTGGCTGAAGAATCACCGAATTTGATGTGACCCATATTTTTTCTTCTTCCTTGGTTTCGATTCAAAATAAATTCTCAACAAACAGGCATTGATCCTTTGGTCATTTGCCAAATGCGATTCCTTAAATCAGGCTGTATTCCTTGTTTGTGACGCATTGGAATTAGTTGGCGCCGTCTACATGAACTCTTGAGTGAAGAAGAATGTGATTGACTTTTCTGGCATAAACACGATGGTGTGATGCCGATTTCCGCCCCGTGAAACTGCTCGATGACCCGATTTCATATCGAAATCAGCCTTGAGATGATCGTAATTTGAATCATTGACGGACCCAACGAACTCAGTGATTAACCTTTCAAGCCGTGTGTTTGTCTAGCGTCTAGCTCGTGCTCTATTTGACATTCCCACTGGATCGAGGCTCTCGCCAACGAGTTCGGCTTCCGCTGGCCAATCGCAACGCAATCGGTTGCGTGATGAAGTTGTTCCGCTTATCGTGTCTACTTTCGAGTGAATAAGACCCTCGTGGATTTAACGAGTCGTTTCACCAATTTTCTGATTCGGGATGAATCTGGTAAGAAGGTGGTTTTGGGTTGACCTACGTCAAACTCTTGGACGGCCAGACCGCATAACTGGTCGCTTCATTTTTCATTTCAATTTTATTGGATAGAAATTAACAAATACTTTGGTCTTTGGACAAGTGCTTTTGAAGGAAACTGCATGGTGTGTTTTGAGGAACAACCAGACATTTTGTCCTCAATAAGAACAGGAAATAGTTGGGAGGCCTGCGATGCAGCTCATCATCTACAGTTCCTGAACAGCGACACCATCCAGTCAATAGTCGGTTCAGGCGTAAGCCACTTCAGACAATATTCGACTGAGATCTACGGGTCTCGATGAAATCAAAATTGAAAGGCAGAGCAGAGCGAAAATTCATGGCTCGCGCAGTTCAGTTCCAGCGCGCTGCGGTGCTCGCATTCGGCCATTCTGTCGCAGAAATTCAACTCTACTTCTCGAAATCTGCCAAAACCGTGAAATTTCAAAACACAATTTCTCACTTGCGAGCGAGACGCGAACGAGAAACACTTCCGTTTTGGCCGCATCCAAGCCCGTGTACGCGTCGATCCACAACGGAATGACGTGTTGTTTATGAAAAAGCAAATAACGAGAAAATGTTCGTCAAACATCGTACGTTTGCGTAAACGCAACAAATCTTAATGTTTGGAGAGAGCTTTAATTTGTTACGACAAAATCATTACGGCAATCGTTTCGTGTGTAAATTTACGTGTGACATCGTTCCGATGAATCGTAAAAAATATCTTATCAAATGCACAAAACACTATGGGATTGCGGCATACAAAACCGTCGAGGGATCGACGGACGGAATCGAGACTTTGATTGAAGTTCGGGGTGGGCGCGAATGTTCCACGCGGGGATCGACCAAGACAAGCCGTACGGTGGTGCGGCAATAACATTAATGTTGAGGCCATTCGAGGTGCGGCACAACCGAAATGCTCGTGGCGTGTTTCAGGGCGAAATGATATGTCGAGCGTGTCATGCAATCGCGCCGAAACATGAAAATTAGCTGGGAAATTTCCGCATCGATTTTGATGGATTCGCAGAGTGACAGGCCACAGACACAACGCATTCGGTTGGGTCACGCTCTGCGGCGACTCATTTTGGCATTGATGACGGCATCGGCTGAGGCCAGTTCGTGAAACATGTATTCTGTTTCCATCGACATTGAGATACTTTTGTCGCCTCATCCCCTCGGTGAGAATGCAAATGACGGGAATGACAAATTTTTCGATTTTATGCTCGCAACATCGCGGTTTTCAACAAATCTCCTCGATCCAAAACCAGCAAATGTTACGTTCTTCGAGATCGTCCGCACATGGCAGGGCCCTTTCAGCAGAAACACAATAAATTCATTAAGCGCGAATGGCTGAAATCAATTAATCGAGTCTGCGCATGTGTCTCACCAATCGAAAGTTGATTGCGAGAGCGAAATCTTCAGATGAACGCAATCGATCCGCTCAAGTGAGCGTTCGACAAGTAAATATTGGCTTAGCGTGAATGCAGCCATTCGAGCAACACGAGCCCGGCTCACTCGTGCCGAAAACGAACGAACGAACGAAATTCACACAAACATTCGCCATTCCATCGAACGGGGTCATTCATTCGAGAATACTTACGAAAAAGATCAAATTGAAAACATGCAGCACATATTTTATCAAACTGATGCCGCAACAGCCCGAGTCTTTATTGCTTTTCTCTGGCGACTTGAATCGGCTGGATTCGGCAACGGCTGGCAAATCACCGTTGTTGTTATTGTTATTGTTGTGGGTGGCCTTCTGAGCTTTCTTAACTTTGCCCATTTCGCTATGCTTTTCGATCTCTTCCGTTTTCTAGCAAATCACCACAATCGCACGAGGCGGAAGCCGAACGTCGCGGAAAAAACTGGCCGTCGTCTGCACCGGGCCGGTGTTGTCCTCGTCCTCGTCGTCGTTGAATGTAAATATTTAGCTTAGATTCTCGAGTCAGTCCATGAAATTATTATTCGAACCGGGAACCAATGACGTAATTAGTGGCTATCGATGCTGATGGTGGTGCGGCTGCTGCTGCTGCTGCTGTATGCAGTGCTTATTACTGCTGGTGATTATTATTGTTGTTTGCGATTGCTGCAAGAGAGGAATAATAAAAAAAAGTTCTATTTAAATAATCGAAGCGCTGAGGCAATTTGCTTAGAATTCGGTTGTTTTCTTTTCAAAAATTGCGTTGGCTGAGCGAGAGAATCGCAATGAGATTGGATAATACCGGGACTTCAACGAATGTTGAATTGCGTGCGTCTCAGACGCATGCGTCTTCAATTGAATTGGACGCGCTGCGCGATATTGATATTCCACCACAAATCAAATGCGCACTCCAATTGTTGGACACCGCATGGCCCAGATTCTAATTCCAATGTTTTGAACAAAAACAAAAACCAAATGGAAATTGAATGCGTGATCAATTGACGAGAAACAAAGCCAGAATCATCAGCCCAGAGAACAGTGCGCACACGCGTGCTCAAAAGACGGCAACCATTCCGTTGCCCGAATTCGTAATGGGTTTATGGATTCCCTTTTAGACACAATGCATGCATTTACGTCGTCAATAAATCATCGAAATAATCTGAACGTGATTGGATTTCCAAGTCAATTTGGTGTGCATTTTGGAGCGCAAGAAAAAAACAGACACCGCAGATGCGTCGCGATGCCAGGCCGTCGATGAATGAATGGCCATTGACATCAATGGTCCCGAGTGGAAAATGGATTCGTTTGATGGTTTTCCATCGGAACAGAGCCTCTCAGCGATGCTCGGAACGCATACGAACTTCCCATCTTCGGATCGTCGTCAAACGGCGTAACATCCCAAACAAATGAACTGCGCCTTTGGACAAACGGAAATCAGCCAGCCGTTGAACTTTGCTTTGACGAATCCACTCGCCCTCGAAGAGATGTCCTGTCCTCGTCTCGCCCGTCGCTAGTTGCTACATCGAAGACGTATTGCGCCAATCATTTTCGACTTGGGATGATTCAATTGGATTCGAAAAATGATTGACTTTTATGCGCTGTCTGCAATCAAGTGAGCCAGTTCCTGGTCGGCGTCGATGACTGACGGAGTGAATTGTTTTGGTCTATTTTTAGGTGCCGTTCCACAGGCGAAGATGCGGCCGTTCGAGCCGGAATCGAAATGAATCGCCAATTATTTGCTCGCTCTGGCGGTGACACAACACTCCGAAAAATGAGGCGTCGATCAATATGAGAGTATCGAGGGGCCCAGCACTGATATGACGACAGCGCCAACGACCATCGGTTCCCTCGACCGGAATCGTTGCGATGTAATGATCAATTCAACAAACAATGGCTATTCATCGCGACCATTCTATCGATGCGCTCCCATTGAATGAAATGCGCTGATTGATTGGCGCGGCAATGATTCAATTAAACTCATTTCCAGCAAATGAAGCTTGTACGCGCCAGACCCACCATTAGGGAAATGCATTGAGTTGGTTTGCCTCGTCGTCGTCAGCATCGATGTAATGAAAATTCAATTTATGCGTTTGGCCATCGCGCTTGCATAATTGGCCGATTGTAATGCTGGAATTGGTGTCGTTGATGGGCACGATATCCCCTCAGTCAAATCAATGCTGCTCGATATCCGAGTGGGCTTCATCGAAATGTAGCGTTGCAGAGACATCGCATCGTAATGAATAATGCAATGCATTTGATCTGCCATTTGGAAATAGAGATGCATCTGCGCATACATTGTCTGCCATTGCGATTGAAGCGATCCACGGATCGCGCAAATCCGATGATAACAGCCACAGCTGGCAAATCGAAATGAATATTTCATTTTTGTTTTCTCGTCGGTTTTTTTTTGTCGATTTCGCGTAAATACGACACCTCGGAATCATGGCCATCCAAAAACACACATCGGTGCCAAACTCGCCGGAATTCAAAGCAGCGTTCGATAAGAAACGAAATACATTTCACGGAAAGTGTTCCACTATTGCGATACGTACAATAAACTCGACTAATTTCATTATCGACTGTTCGGCCAGGGAGTGTCGTCATCGCGAACTCGCTTGAATAATTCTGGTCTTTATCAATTCAATGCGTCGTTACTCGAAATCGTTTCCCTTCAACGATGTGGAACCATCGGTCGATGCCAAATTCGTTTTGGAGCTGTGCTTTTGAATCGGTGCTTGCAAAAGTGATAACCCCTCCCCCAACTGGCCGACCCGTGGAGTGCACGAAACGCTCGAGCCATTCCCAAGATGATAGGCAAATTCACCGTGCCAATCAACTACCGAGAGTCCAAAGCACTCGAATATGTGCCACGGTTCACCACTTCACTGTGTTTGCTCGCCCCGTCGTCGTTGAGATAATGCAAATATTGGCAAATATTTGCTCGGCCGAATTCGAATGCGCACATCCAATTTGCCAATTGAACCTTTTTTGCTTTGCTGCTTTGCTATGAACATCAACAGCTAATACCTTCTCTGCTTCGATTTTTGCGGTCCAATCGGCTCCAAAAGTTCTCCTAGACAAATCCAAACGGAGCGATAGCCCACTGTGATTGATATCCGATCCGCCAATTATACGGCCCCCGAGCCAACACAGAATCTTATCTGACGATAAACAAATCAATCGAAATTCGTTAAACTCTCCACCGCATCGAACAGAAAGTACGCTTTGAACGCATGCCGCACGGCCACTACACTCATTTGATACACACGCGACCTAATCAACGTTTCTCCGTCGACTAAATTCACTGTGAGTTCCAATAGACTTCCACCGCTGACATCACTCAATTGAATCGCTATATTCGACGCAGCGCAATGACGGCCTGCCAGTTATCTGTGTGAATCGTACGCTTCGGCGTCGTCGTCGTCATCGTCGTCGTTGTCTTCGTCTTTGCCTTTTTCAATGAAATGAACAACGCAATTGCTTGCCCATATTGTTCACAACATCATCATGATTGATGTTCGTTCTAATGGCTGTTTCTCACCGAGAACAATCGATTGTTTTCCGACCAATTTCATTGAATCAATTTCGGATGAAGGGTTGCGTAATCGTTCTTCGTCTCAAGGAGAGTTGTTGCGTGTCCCATGAAGAGAGTTCCTGATCTAGAAATCAGAGGGGGCGAATAACGCCTGATTGCAGGCAATTTCTCGTGTTGTTTGAAAGCGCGCAGGGTAATTGAACAGAGAGCTTATCGTCTCGCAAAGCGTTCGTCACTTGGGACTTTCCCGAAGTGGAATTTACTTCAAAACGGAGAAAAAATCGAGTTCAAATCGAAAAAAGTTTGCTTTGCCGCTTTTGAATGAATTTAACTTGATTGCGGCTGAACGCCGATTGACTAAAACAAATCAAAGTGGGTCAGAGCAATTAAAAACGAGTAGCGTCGCTTAATCAACAAAAAAAAGTACACCAAAACCATCGGTGAATAATAATAGAAGTGGTTTATCGCGAGGCACCGGCTGCCCCCTCGAATGCGATGCGAGTGCGCTGCTTTCTGACTGCAAGCGCTCGTGTCTTGGGTCGCGCTTCCATATACTTCTCTTTTCGGCCAACACGACGTGATCGTTGCGTGTGTGCGCACAAGTTCCGAAGAGCAGACTGCCTTGTTGCAGCACCTGCGCCCAACTGGCCAATCGCTACGAATCGGCCAGTCGCTCGCTCCGGTGGAAGATGACGGACTCGTCACAAATCCAATCGCCAAACGGAATAAAACATTGGCGTGTTTGATTACAACGTAAAATTTATTGATTAAAATATTTGCGAATGATTTCCAAAATGAAAAGAATGTCTAAAGATAAGTTAATGTTAAGCCGCAAAATCAACTTCGTTGGAAAATTGAAATGAATAAAATTAGTGGGTTTCTTTTATTTTTCAATAAAAATAATCAAAAGCCAATCGCTTTCATATCGAATCGATTAGGTTGAATCCAATAATTTTAAATTAATTTTTGTTAGTTTTGTAACATTGCGCAATATTGTGAAATACTCTGAAGCGAATTTAGATCCTTCACAACACCTCACAATATTCTACGGAAAACGTTTTTTTTTTTTTTTTTTTTTTGGTTTTTTGGGCTTTCAAGTAATTTTGAAATTTCGAAATGAACCAATGGATAAAATATTGGAAATATTAAAAAAATTAAACTTAGGATTTGTAATTTATTTGGAAAACATATCGATATTATAAATATTAACCCTTATTCTACAACAAGACATGCGCCAGTTTGCTTCTTAATATTAGATGCGGCTCGTTAATATTTTTCTTTGTTTTTCGTTTTTGAGTAAATCGGCAGAAAAAAAACAAATAAAACCAAAGTAAAATAGGTAACCAATTGAAATATGGTTTTTGTTTGTTTGGAAATGAAATTCAATAAGTCTTATTCATCAGGATCCTTAGAAGGAGAGTTTGGCCAGTCGAAGAACGGCTCGTCGCCACTTGGCGCATTCCTTCGACAGAATCTCATCCTCCTCCAGCAGTCGGTCGTGCGTGTCCTCCAATCGGTTGGCTTCTCTCTCCAGCTGAGTCTCACGACCTTTGCGATTCATGCGTGAGCGTCGAGATGCTTCGTTGTTCTTGTTCCGCATCTCAATGTACTTCCGGTCCTCTGCGCCCAAATGCTTGTACTCTTCGGGATCGAGAACGTCTGGCTCGGTCTTTGGTGGACGGCCGCGTTTCTTGTTCGGCTTTTCTGCTGGCGTCGACGTTGATGAGGTGCGATGCGACACAAAAGAATCGTCCGAAACGTTGGTGGAGCATATCGAATGGCTGCTGGTGTTGCTTTCACAGCTGGTGCGTCGTGAGCGCTTCATTGGTGTTTTTAGCAACAATTCAATCTCCGATATTGGACGCTTCGAAGTCTTCTTCTCGACAACCGATGTTGGTTCGGCATCCTGGAAAATCAAAATAAAAAAAAATTAGCAAAAAAATTTTTTTTACAAAAAATATCGTCAAAACCTACAAGGCGAAATGTGTAAATGATCATCGTAGAATGAATTCGAGAGAAAAAAAAAGGCAAAATTCGAAAAAAATTCCGGAAAAAAATCGGAAAAATACGCGTCGGTCAGTGCACTCACAGCGGAGTTCAGTCGGAAAATGCGCGATGTGTTTTGTTTGAATGCGAACTGTCAACTGGGCACTGCTCCACGAAGTGAGCTTAATAATCAACTGGCGGTTCGAGCACACAGTCACTTTGTTCGAGCACAAAACAATGGTACGACTCAGCTGCATTTGGCTGACGCAACATTGGGAAATCGACCGAAATTCAGTCTCATGCTGTGCGTCACTTACTGCCGTATCTGACGGAATATCTCGGCTTTATGTGAAATATCCGGTCTGTTTGACCGTTCCCCCGAAGCTTCGAGAACCTTCTCGAAGTTTTCGATCATTCGCACATTTGCAAATTCCCCACGGAGCCCAAACTCAACGGAAACGTAATGAATTGAAACGTACCTCCTTCGATCCGATGAATGCGATTAGATCGAACTTTTCATTTTCCATCTCCAGAATTGTGTTTGTTATTTCTGGAGTTGTGACATCCATTGCGGTGACATTTTCCAATTGTTGAACCCGGTCGATGGGGCAGGCAATTTTCAACGTCAACGACTTGCGTTTGCGACTCAATCGGGTGCTATGTCTTGTTGGCAGGTTATCCATCACCTTTGCACTAGTTGCAATTCTACTGGTATCGCTATTACTAAGCTTATCGCTACTTTCAACCGGCAACACCGTGGCATTACCATTAATTTCTTGAATATTAACGTTGTAGTTATGTTCTATTTGGAAACGATCGTTCGGTTGTGAAATCGCACTGAAGTCAACTGTGTCGTTCTTCAACAGTTTCTGGATGAAATCATCAATTGAGCCATTATCATCTTCAATGTCATCAGCGGTCTCATCGTCTGACGACATTGCATTTGTTGTGGTTGGGGCAGTGTTGGACGAGGTCGTGATATTCGAGATCTTGGCCGTTGTCAATTCGAGCATTGCCGGTGGAATGGCGAATTGAACTGGAGCTGCTGGCAGTGGCTGGGAGACCTCTGGAGCTGGAGCTGATGTTGGAGCTGGTGCTGGTGCTGGTGACATTGGCTTCGCTGGCTTTACGGCGAGAAAGACATCAGCAAATTTGATCGATTCGAAATACGAGTCCTCGTCGTCCATTGGTAGCGACTGATTGTAACTGCCGAGCATCGTGTCCTGTCGCAAAACGTTTCGCGATGACAAATGATTCGAATTGATGTCGTTGGCTTCTTCGAATTTGTTGAATGTTAATGGCTTTTCGATATCGTCCTCTTTATTTTGACTGCTGTTTTGACAGATTTCACTTATCTCCTCCTCGAACGATGCAAAGTCTTCGTAATCTTGTGAATTTTTAATTGGGAACATGAGATGTTCACCGTTTTGAGTTGTTAAAAATTGAAAGGATTCTTCAGTGCAGAAATCATTGGTAGCCGGCGATCGGTCATCCGTCTCTTTTACGTCACTGTAGTACGGGTCGAATGGTTCCACAGACAGGGGACCATTCGAGTTGGAATACCACGAGTATGGTGATGATTTTGGTGATATTAGTGAACAATTGAACAGTTGATTTCGTTGATTTGTGTAGTCAATCTCCTTGCAGAGCATTGCAGCATTCGAATCGGCTCCAGTTGTTTGTAATTGTGTTAATCCGTCATTTATTGGTTGTGTGGCCGTAATGTCGTATACAGGCGTTTTATTCAAATCTGAAACGAAACGAGACTCGAGTTAGTTGGATGCCATTGGACAAAATCTCCTCTGCAATCGACTTGTGACCAATTCTAGGCATTCGCCAATGCCAAAATCAGCGACAAGAATAACAAAAGCATCCGTAAATCACCTTTGCACAAAATCATTCAACAATTCGAGGGATTCGAAATTTCTTTGAAACACTGTCAGTTCATGGGAAGGCATTCAATCCTCCTTCAACCGCTTCGGTTCGGGTTCGGTTCATTCGTTTGGCCACAAAGCCTCCGTCTGCCTCTCACGAATTCGATTTTGTGTCAAAAACGGATCGATAAAAAAATTTGAAAGAAATCAACAGCCGGTTTCGCGTTAGAAAAAACACCGATTTCGTATCGAAATTCTTGCGCGATATTGTGAAATACGCGAGGACGACGTTTGAACCGTCACGCACCGTCGATGGAATCGCTATCATTTAAATTTCTGCTTTCTCGCCTCTCAAATGTACTGATAACGTGGAAGACGGTTCCCACTTGGCGGAAAATGTTTGGGAAAATCCGGAAGAAAATTCGAAAAAATTCAACGGGAAAAAACCAACGGAACGATTCGCAAACACTTGTAAACGGAACGATGGCTGTTCATCGAATGAACCGGCTGACTGTCGAGTCGCGGTGAGTCATTCAAACCAAAACAGAGCGAAAGAGAGTATCGGTCGAGGCTGTGTGTGCTCGCGTACATTGAATGTACACTGGCGCGTCGTCTTGAACATGTTTTATCATGATCGGCTACACCGTTGAGTGTAATAGATTTCTCGGTAAAAGACAAGTGAATCGTTTCCGCGCGTTTCGGAAATTGACCAAAATATTGAAGAACGTTCACAGGTTAACCGGAGACGATCTCAAACGTTTGTTATTGTTTGTTGTTGTTTGTTTCGACTTTGTCGAGAATCGGAAATGTTCGACGAAATTTCATCAGCCCGCACTCGACCGAATTCGAATTGAGTGCGCTATTCTAATGATGAATGGAAAAAACAAACAAACAAATCGAAACACTTTGCTTAAAGCTAAAGCACTCGCCATAATCATAAAACCATCATTCTCTGCAATGCCCTAATTAATCCTAAAATCAGAATAAATAAATGAAGTATGAACCTTGATCCAGGTCCACATCCAATGTTTCCGGCGTATGCCAATTGTATGCATTGGTAAATTGATGAATCATTTTGTTTGGATGCTTCGGATTGGTCGGCAGAAAAATATTGTCCAGAAATTTTTCCGAAATCCAAATTGAAACGATTTCCGCTTTCTCCCGAAAAAAAAAGTTAAATAAGATGTTGCTCCAATTGCTTCCTCCGATTCCGCTTGGCCCGAATGTGAATCGGTCGTCTTCACTCGCACGCGATTTGTTATGAATTGGAATTGGGCATCAATAAACAGAGGTCTTTATAGGTTCGAATGTGCGATGGTGGCGAAGAGAAATGTCTCTCGCGGCGCTCTCGCAGCTCTTCGCTATTGTCATATGTTCGCTGTACGGACACAGCCATACCGATACACAGCCATATACGCACATAGCGCGACTGACGTTGCTGCTGTGCAGTGCACGCTCGCAAGTCTTTGTGTGCTGTGTGCTGTGTGTTTCGATACGATAGCGACCTTGAACGGAATAAACATCGACGGTGCTCGCAGGTCGTGTTCTAACAAGTCCGTGCATGAATGAGTCATAGTTCGGCAAGCGTTTCCACATGCTCGCCGTTTGGTGGTGGAGTGTTTTGAGGCGCGAATCGTGCAAAAGGTGAAAATGATTGAAAATCTCTGACTTACCTCTAACTGGTGGCGTAGTTAGCTCTTCACCTAAAGCAAGCGTCAATGGATGCACTGACGCATCCGGAACGCCAGTCATTGCTGGCAATTCCATTGTCATTGTTGTCATTGATGTCCCACTGAATGAATTGATCTGGTTGCACGTCCACGTCTGCGATAGCAAGTAGTCCGTTGATGTGAATCTTGTAGCGTCGTTGATATTGCTGTTTATTTCGTTTGAAGTTGAACCGTCTCGATAAACCAACTCTGTCGTTGGTTCGAATGAAAATTGGCTGTACGCAGTTCGGGCTGTAAGCTCGGGATTTGTGTTCAGTTGATGCGTTGATGCAGAAAATATTTTCTTGCCATGATTGGCTGCAGTTTCCAAGTTTGGAAGACATTTTGAACGGGACTGGAAAAAAATCGTTCAGGAAAATTAGCTTTTTTGAGTAGAAAAACTTGAGTGAGCCGAGCCGAGTGGGTGGAGAATTTGAGAATAACGTTTTTTTTCAAAACCGAATTCACTTTTGCGCTTTTATTTTCGATTTTCGACATTTGATTTGAATAGTGAATGTCCGACTCGAATTGAGCTCACGTGAGTTCATTTGGATTGTTCAATTGGCCTTTGTTTTTCCTCTAGCGGCTTCCAGAGCTGGTCATTGACACCTGCCACCTGACGTCAGCACCAATTTTTCTTGTTTTTGTTTGAATTCAATTCGAAACAAGTAATTCGAATAAGTTGCATTTGAAAACGGTAATTGAAGAAAAAAAAACTAAAAATGATGTTTGAACAAAAAGTAATTCACGATTCACAAAAAAAAAAAAAAACGATAGCAAATCAATTGAGCCGCGGAAGCTCAAGTACTCTCACCATTTGGCTGATATTTGGCCCTAAAGATTCGAATAAATTCAATGGAATATAATTTGGTACTTACACTCAATTCTCCGTTTAATTCTTGTTTAATTATGAAGCTTTAAAAGCCAACCACAAAAAGTTGAGGGTTCAGTGCCGCTCAACCTGAAACGAAAGAGGAGACGCCGTCAATATTCGAAGTTGCGAGAGGTCTTTCTGGATCGGGGACGAGGTCAAGGCGAAAACGGAGAAACTACCCAGGCAGAGATCGGTCGGTCAATTCAATTCCAACAGAACGAATAAAAAATATGCTTGAATTGTCTCAATTTGAAAGTTCATTCAAATACATTTTTCTTGGAAAAATCGAAGCAACATTTAATCGTTCAGAAATGTCCCAAATGTCGATTGTCGTCACTGAATGCATAGTCATCGTGACGTCGTTCTTGCTCATCGCCGATGATTGCTGGTTTGAAGTGTTCTCCAAGCAACGACCACAGTTGTCGACGCACACGCACACATGGATGGGTGCGTGCGTGTGTGTGTGTAATGGATATCGCGTGAGCACTCGAGGCGACGACGACGACGACGGCATCACCACTCACTCACTCGCACTCTCTCTCTGCTCGACGTGGTGCGTGTGTATGGAACTCGCACAAACACATCGTCGCTACAAGTGGCCTCTCTCTCATCATGTCTTTCGATTTGAATTTCACAATATTGCGAAATTCAATGGAATTATGGTGAAATTCGATTTTTTTCATAGAAAAACCAGAATTTTTCCGAAATTGGAACGTTTAAAAGTCAACGTGAGTTCTGGATGAATTCTTGACCCTTCACTTTCCGGGAACACTTTTTTCCGGAGTTTTCCTGCGAAATCTCAATTTTTCCGGAAATTCCGTCTTTGCCCGGTGTTTCCCGTCGCCTTTCGGATTTTTTTCTGACTTTTTTTCAAATTCCTTGTCCAAACGGAGGGAATTTGGCCCATTTATTCAACACAATACTAACGTTTGGAAACGCTGGTGACGCACTCAAATTCAGGTGCGCAATTACAATCGAACGCGAATAAAATCGGCGAAAATATTTTTTTCTTTCGCTAATCGCTTGATCTCTCGACCAATTCGCACCGAAAATGCAGGCAGATTTTAAACAAAAATCTCTTTGAATATTTTTCCGCTACGCAACACTTGCGGCAAACGAGGAAAAATCACCAAAATTGAAGAAACTTTCAGGAATAGTCGAGCAATTGACTCAAAAATATAATTTTGCCAAGTCCAAACGAAAATACGTCTGAACGATACAAGTATGTTTGAATTCACTGAAATTTCAGTATTTCGTTGTGCAACATCTGAGCGTTCTCACTGGTTCGAATACACGACGACGACGACGACAACACACATCGGCGACCAATCAGCGCGACGATGTCGTCATTGCGGGCCAATGTGCTGTTACTTTTGTCGTTGTATTGGATCCCTTCTTCCCGTCGTGCCGCTCGCCGAGCCGCATGCATGGTCGAGTGTTTCTCGGAATCGCACGGCTCTGTTGGCCACACTACGTTTCAATAATCGAAGTCATTACCGTTGTTTGATGAATCATCTATGCTTTTTTTGTTCGTTTCTGGGTATTTTGTGAACGGCTGACCGCCGTCGGCGGTGCCGGACGGTACGGGCCTCGACATTGCCTGCGATTTCGCATGCGACGGCCATTAGTGTAACCATATTTAGTGCTCTCGTTGTTTTTACAAATTGGTTACAGAATCTCGAGCAGTCCGATTGGAGCAAAAGATACGTCCTCATGTTGGCCGGTCATTGCGGTGAAGATCGGTAGCGGTCGCGATTTTCGCGTTTTTTTCTTCTCGTTCAAATGAAAAACAAGCGTTACATAACATTCGTCGAGCGCCTGTTCGCACCGGCTCAAACCTTCCATTGTTCGAGTGGTGCTCGTGTTTTGCCCACTATTCGCGATTGTTTCGATGAGCCAAATCTCGCCATTTGTTATCTTATCGACGTTCGCCAAATACGCAAAACTAGTGCATCGTTTCCATCCAACGCAATTGGATCGATTGTTGTTTGTGAACGACGATAAGATTGGGACGGGCCCACGACCGCGGGTGAGAGGACCTTCTCATGCGTCACCTCGTGATCATTCTTTGTTGTGATGATTTCGACGCCATCGATGCTCGTGACGAATGGCATTGTCTTCAGCAGGCAGATGTCGTTTGTTCGAATGCCCAATACCAAAACCAATTAACAAGGTTTTTCATTCAAGAGTCTAGTTAACTCATGCAAAAAGCAAGCGAACGAGGTCAGAATCAACCGCAAAGTGCGAATTGCGTTTGAAAAGGAACATTCGAAAAGGCGAACCTCTCGATCGTGAGCGTTCAAACAATAAGCGAACTCTCGGACGGATGGCGATGATCACAGAGGAGGAAATAGGAGTACCTAAATGAGAGTTTGGGATTGGTTGAGGGAGTCAAGAGTTAGCGCAATGCGTTCAGTAACAAACCTTTCATGATGACACGCATGTTACGCATCATGGTGTCAGTAAAACAGTAGCGCAAACAAATGTTCGAAAATGAATTCAAGGAACGCAAACGGTAAAAACAGCGATGCCAATAGCGTTGATGCAAGGTCTGCATAAAATTGATCCAAAAATGTTTTTCCACCGTAACAAACACGATAACGACAGTCAAAACTATCATCGAGGATATGTCGATTGAGGAGACGCAAACTCGCATTTCTTTTTGCGGCGAAAAGACTCCAGGCATTTAACTGTTGTTTGAGCGTTTTTTCCCTTGATTTTGGTTGCGGCATACAAGTCACTTGGTTACAGCGGCGCGGGAGATACTGATCCTCGAGAACACCGAATGCGATTCAGAAAACTCGTCTTTTGGTTGCTTCGTTCGTTTGTTTGTCGTTCGATTATCACACTGGCAAATTAGCACTTCTGACTTGATTCCGCGATTTCACGAATGTCCAAACACTCAAAAAAAAGAGAATAAACTTAAGGTTCTATAAACGGATATTCCCAAAGGGCCATTTGAATGGAATTTTCGAACAAAATTGATTCTCTAGCTGATGCCCCGGCACAGCGAGTTCCTTGAACTAGAACTCTTTCAGAAACACAAACTAATCACTTAAACTTCCTTAAACTTGGTTCGTCAAGGTCTCTACAGAAATCACTTCACTTCTTACCATGAAATTCTTCTTTGCTTGAATCTTCTTTAAAAATTTCAGTGAAATTGTCTCGCGCTCAAAGATTGAATTGTTTCTTGTCTCGGTTGGAAGTGCTGAATGACGATGAGCACTGGTACGGCCGCGTGAAAACACATGAGCTTTTGGATGATGCAATCTTGAACAGTAATTTCGTCAAAGCGAACTCAGTGTGTTGTTGGTAGCGGATGACGGTGAATGGAGTGACGCTGGTGCAGATGACACGCTCAGTGAAATTCGAACGTTTCTCGTGACCGGCCGTAAGTGGGACTCGACCATTGACGAAAATGTGCATTTTTATTAATATTTTAAATTTCAAAACAAATGTTTTGTATGTGGCGCCATCGAGTGGAGATTCGGTTGACTATTCTGCTGAGATCAATAGATGGCGCATATTTTGAAGCTTTTTCCGTGCTTTTTCACATATAGAGTCGAAGCACACACATGATTTTGCGTGACCTCAAATGCGAAATGAAGGTTTATGGATCGAAATCTTCCACGGCACTGCTTCCCGAACTTGAATCTCAACCATTTCTCGGAATTACTGAGCAGTACTCCCTGAGAAAAATTGCTGTTGATTGAACATCAAGACGAGTTTCCGAAGAGAAGAAGCAACGGGATGGGGGAGGGTCGCGAAATAGAATGATTTATCGGCATGCCGGAGATGAAAATGCTGTTTGTTCGGCTCTCGAAACGATGCGTTTCAGATAATCATTATTCATTTGTCACACTCAAACATCATGTTTGAACAACAAAGACGAGTGGCTGGATGTCAGCCCGCTGATCATAATCGATGACACAGAATCTCACAACCCTTGCCATCGCATCAACTGCCTCAATTCATTTTCAATAGCTGACGCATGACGCGTTTCATGTCAAACGTTGAAATCTAAATCCAATTATGCACAAACCAATTCATTGTTTCTCTCAATTCAAATCATTCTTTCCCTCCTCCCCTCTGGCCCTTCCTCCGTCTCTTCATTCTTCCCGGCCCGAAAAGCTCGCAGCTTGCGTTTTAATCTCAATCTTCAAGTGATCAATAACGTCTAATTATGTTTAGCCGGTAAATACATCTAGTCGCTGCCACTACCAGCACCGGCACCGGCACTGACATCAGCACCGGCATGAGCAACACTAGTTGGATCGTTATACACAATTGTTTTCGCAAAACATTCTCCGCACAAAATTTATCCTCGGAAATATCATCATTTTGGTCCCATCATCACCTTATGTCGACATTGTTCCAATTTTCTCATTCATAATTTGCCATTCATTCTTCGCGCCGCACACCAAACACACACACACACACACACACACACACACACACACACACACACACACACACACACACACATACACACACACACACTCACACACAAACAATCCACCACCCATGCACACCCACTTGCTAATATTTCTGGATGA